>JARJEC010072665.1:0-23738 GCA_030264575.1 Tachinus sp. AB-2021 | reverse complement strand
CATTTTTATACTTAATATATTTTTGTAAAAAATATTTAAATAATAAAAAAATAATAACGCATATCAACTGCTGAATTTTTAAAATATTTTATTCAATTTGCAAAATATTGATAAGAAATATTTTCATTTTATTAATTAAATATTTTATTTTCATTTGGTTTTTTTATAATTTTTTATTTTATGATTGATTTCGATATATTTATATCATTATCAAATAATTTAAAAAAAGCATATAAAAATAATAATAACAATAATTTATTGTATAAATTTACGTAAAAAATGAGGTGAATTTTTAAATTTTACGAAACAACAAAATTTAGTTATTTCGAAATAAAACTTGAAATTTCAAAAAAAACATAAATATTGCATTTTATTTTTCAAAATAATAATTTTTTCATAAATTTTGATTTGTTTTCACGTTAAAAAATATATAATTATAATTGTTTTCATATTTTAAAATATTTTTTAAAATCTTCCTAAATAATTAAATCATTTCTTGACATTAGAATATTATAATTATTAAGTAATTGCTACGCCATTGCTCCATTTTTAAATAAATGTTTCAAAAATTCACTTCGAGTAGGGATCGAACCCACAACCTTTGACGTTTGAATAATTACTCAAAATGTTTTATTTATTTGAATTTTAGTTTTTTTATATGATCTTTTCATCGGTAATTTTTGGATTTTTTTCCATTAATTTTGAGTATTTTTGACAATTCGGCAGTGTTTTATGTCAGTTTGTTAATAACACTGATATTTTGAGTATTTTTGGTAATCCATAAATATTGTATGACAATTTATTTAAATCTTATATATTTTTTTATAAACATTTCATAATATTTATTAAGAGTTTTTTGTCAATTCAAAATTATTTAATAACATTGCCATTTTGTGTATTTTTGATAATCCATAGGTATTTTATGACAGAAAATTATATTTTTTTATAATATTTATCGAGTATTTTTTGACAATTTGGAAGTGTTTAATAACATTGAGATTTTGAGTATTTTTGATAACCCATAAGTATTTTATATTTTTTTACAAATACTTCTAATATTCATCGAGTATTTTTGACAAGTCAAGTGTATTTGATAACATTGACATTTTGCGTGTTTTTGATTATTAATAAATACTTTATAAGACTTTTAAATCTTATATATTTTTGACAAACATTTTATAACATTTATCGAGTATTTTGTGATAATTCTCGAGTATTTGATAACTTTTTGAGTATTTTTAACAATCTATAGGTATTTTATTTAAATCTTATATTTTTTTACAAATACTTCAAATTAATTATGAAGTATTTTTTGACAATTCAAAAGTATTTATTATGTAACATTGACATTTTCATAACCCATAGGTATTTTATAACGGTCTTATATTTTTTTATAAATATTTAATAATATTTATTAGAGTATTTTTTGACAATTCACGAGTTTGATAACATTGACATTTTAAGTATTTTTGATAGCTCATAAATATTTCATAGCTGTCTTATATTTTATTCAAATATTTCATAATATTCGTCCAGTATTTTTTGAGAATTCACGAGTTAATAACATTGACATTTTGAGTATTTTTGATAACCCATATGTATTTCATAACGGTCTTATATTTCAAATATTTATCCAGTATTTTTGACAAACCACAAGTATGTGATAACATTGATATTTTGAGTATTTTTGATAATCCATAAATATTTCATAAGAGTATTTAAATCTTATATATTTGTGACAAACATTTTATAACTTTTATCGAATATTTTTCGACAATTCACGGGTATTAGATAACATTGATATTTTGAGTATTTTTGACATTTTATTTAAATCTTATATATTTTTACAAATACTTCATTTATCGAATATTTTTTGAAAATTCAAAAGTATTTGATAACATTGACATTTGAGTATTTTTCATAAACCATAAATCTTTTATATATCTTATATTTTTTATAAATATTTCATAATATTTATTAGGGTATTTTTTGACAATTCCGGAGTATTTGATTACATTTACATTTTGAGTATTTTTAATAATCCATAAATACTTTCTGACAGCTTATTTAAAGCTATACATTTCACACTTACTTCATATTAATTATTGAGTATTTTTTGACAACCCATACTGAGTATTTGATAACATTGGCATTTGAGTATTTTTGATAATCCATAAATATTATATATCTTATATTTATGCAAATGATTTAAATGACGAATATTTTATGATTTTTTAAATAATACATTACATTTTGACTTTGTTTTGACAATCCACGAGTATTTCACGACTGTTTAATTTACATATTATGATTTCTACATTTAATTTCTGACATTTTGTGACAATTTTCAGCATGTCTATTTTATGCCATTTTGAGTATTTTTGACAATTCAGCAGTGTTTTATGTCTGATTGTTTGCATTTTAAGATTTTCGAAAAATACATGACAATTGACTATTTTTGATAATCCACGAGTGTTTCATGACAGTTTATTCACATATGATATTTTTAGATACAATTCTGACATTTTGTGACAATCCATTCATTTTGTGTATTTTTTGACGACAATCTATGAATATTTTATAATAATGTTTATATATTTGAATACAATAATCTTTGTTTTATAATAATTTGAAATATTTTGACATTTAAATTTTTATCCGCGCCACGTATATTTTCTGTAATTTTGAGTATTTTTCACAATAATCCAGTATTTCTTTATAGATATAGAATATTTTTTATTTACAATATTTTGAGATAATTCCTGACTTTTTGAGTATCTTTGACATTTAAATTTTTTAGACAACTTGTATTTTACAACATATTGAGTATTTTTTGACCAATTACCAACATTTAAATATGTTAAAATAATAAATAAGTATTTTATGAGTGATTACAATCAACTTTGTATTATAATACTCTGAAATTTTGAAACGTGTTTTTTATCACATTTTGAGTATTTTTAACACTCCATCAGTGTAAAACTGATGTAGTATATTTACTTCTTAAATTAGTTATGTCATTTTGACTATATTTTTGACAATTCAGGAGTATTTTATAGCAGTTTATTAACATCTTATGATTTGTATATACCGGGTGACAACTGAAATAGGTACGCGCCTATAACTTTTTATTTACAAATATTTTTTATAAAATTTTTATGAGTTAAAACACATCGCTAAAATTTTCTAAAATATCGATCCCACTTTAACCGGAAATAACATCAATTAAGCTTTAAAAGGGAACACCCATTATATTTTGTATTTGTTAGTAGATTTTACGTATAACTCCAAATTTTCAGAAGATTTGGTAACAAAACCTCATTTTGAACAAAAATTAAATAAACTTAAAAACAATTATAGCAACAAAATTTAAATACAATGGGATTATTGGAAAAATAACTTTATTCAAAATTGAGTAATTTGCACGCTTTTATAAATGACATTATTAGTATTTACGTTGTAACTTTTTCACATAAAAGTCAATTTTTTTTGCTATCAAACGACACAAAAAATACTTGTTTTGAACAAGTATTAAAATAGTTATAAACTTTTTGTGACGTTGGAAAATGTGGTTATATTACCAAAGCCGCTGACAATTAGATGCCCTATGTAAAACAAAAATTTGCAAAAATATACCGGGTGTTTCATTTAAATTACAAAATTGGTGTTATTTCCGGTTAAACAGGAAATGATATTTTTAAAGTTTTTAGCAGTTATGTAGAGTCTCATGGTATTTTAACACAGAAAATATTCATAGGTAAAAAACATATGAGCTCGTACCTGTTTCTGTTGTCATCCGGTATACTTTTAGACGTTTTGAACTTGACACTTATATTTTCTACTATTTTTTGTATTTTTCTCAATAATTCAGTATTTTACGATAGTTACCTATTTCCTTTTTACAAATCATTCCCAACATTTTGGGTATTTTTTTGACGATGTTTATAATTTCTCTTATAAGTTTTTACAAACACTATAACTTATTTAACGGGCAGTGTCTAACAATTTACTACGCGTGTTATTTTGAGTATTTTTATGATAGTTGCACCTTATGATTTGTGCAGACACTTCTCATTTGGAGCATTTTTGATAGTTTATTTACTTTTAAAGTTTTTTTTTTAATAATATTAAATTACATTTTTCATTAAATTGTTTAATATTTATGTAATAATAATTATTTATTATATTTTTGTTCGATATTTTATTACACAAAATTATTTATTTATATAAATAAATAATTATAATAAATATTTGCGCATTTTTAATATTTTCCAAAACAGTTTACATCACTTCGTGACGTTCGAGGCAATTCAAAATATTTTGCAATGTTCAGTGAAATTTTACTAATATTTCTTTTTTTTACTAACTATTTTTAACATTTATTTTGAACATAAAAATATATTTTTCTGTAATTGGATAAATTATTTGCTGGGAAATAAAATATTTTATATTATTATATTATTTTTCTCGATATTTTTGACAAATTATTAAAGAAAATTGAATTTATATAAAATAATTGAATTTTAAATTTTATACATGGCCCCAGAAAATAATCAGCTTAGAATCATTTTTGTAAATATGAATTAATTTTATGTCTTAATCTTGGGGGTCGCTATTGCCCATTAACGAATGAACAATTTTTCCTTCCGTTAACAGGATGTCACGGAATTGCCGCGTCTGCACACACCGTGTGTATATAAATAATAAATAATTACATTTTTAGAGAGGTGGTCCTACCTACACACCTAGTAATTTTTAAATTATAACTGGATTTATTAGATTTTTTAATGATGGTAATAGAGACCATGAATAAAATTAATTCGCTCGCCTTGTAAATTGAAATAATAATAATAATAGCAATAAATATAATAAATCCCTTAAACTAATTCCGCTGGGCATTACTAAATGGTAATTATTACGTTTTTAACGGTCGTAAAATGTGTCAATGTATAGAAGTCGCGCGGTAGCTGGTCTTAATTATTTATGCAATGATTATTTTTATGTCGTTGCCCAATGCTATCGGTTCGATTTAATTATCAGATTAGCGGCTAATTATTTTTGCATTAGGTCGTAATTAGTTGACAGAAATGTTAATTGGGAGACTGCGATGAATATATTTGATTTTTAATTCGGACCAGATATCGATCGATTAAATTGTGCAAAGTCCCATACGAAAAAATCTTAAAATGTTTCATACACCTCCATGAATAAATTGAAACTACCAGTGGTACAATAAAATAAGAAAATGTTTCAGAACAATTGGAATTTTTAAAATTCCTGGTGTTTCGATAAAATTAAACAAAAACAAAAACCACAAGAAATTCGGGTGTTCCGCAAGGTTCGTCGTTGTGCTAAAAACTAATCCAGTTTAATAAAAAATATTTATTACAAATATATTATATAGGGCGGTATATTTTTTTAAATTTAAAAAACGCTATATAAAATGTTAAAAGGTGTTTAACCTCTTAATTAATAAATTAATATCAGTAATATTACTGATAATAACAAACAATATAATTTGACAGTAACAATATGAAGTAAAGAAATGCACAACTTTCTGTAAAAAATTAATTTCGATGTTGCATATATACCAGATGTCCAGCGATGGTGTTTTTAAATATTTTATAAAATATCACTAAATTGTTATGATGTTAAATGTGTAAAACACGACAAACTAGAAATCGCAAAATATAATAAAATGTGTATAAAATATCAAATAATCTAAATTGAAAATTGAAAAAATATTGCAAAATATTTACAAAGTAATAAATATAAATTCTTATAAAATCTTAGACGAGTATGACAAAAATAAACACAAAAATTTCAAATAAATTCCGTCAAAATACCATCTCAAAATATTTGCAAAATAAAGAAAACTAATCACAGGTAGTATCACAAGCAATAAATATAAATCAGCAAAAATTATTCAAAATTCTTGAAAATTAGAATTTAATTTTTTAACAATGCAAGACTATTTGATAACATTCACATATTCAGTATTTTTGATAATCCATAAATATTTTACATCAGTTTATTTAAATCGAATATTTTTCTATAAATATTTTATAATATTAGTCGAGTATTTTTCTGACAATTCAAAAGTATTAGATAATACTGCATATGAGCATTTTTAGTAATCCATAAATAGTTTACAATTCATTTAAATCTTGTATACTTTTTACAAATATTGCATAATATTTATGGATTTTTTTTGATACTTCCAGAAGATTTAATAACATTCTCATTTTGAGTATTTTTGATAACTCATAGATATTTTATGAGAGTTTATCATATTTTTTTTATAAATATCTCATAGTATTTTTTGACAATTCAGCAATACATGATAACATTGACATTTTGAGTATTTTTGATAACCCATAAGTATTTTATAACAATCTTATATTTTTATAAATATTTCAAAATATACATCCAGTATTTTTTGGTAATTCAAGAATATTTGATAACATTAACATTTTAAGTATATTTGATAACCATAAGTATTTTTTATGAATTTATTTAAATCTCATATATTTTTGACATTTCATAATATTTATCAAATGTTTTGAACAATTTAATAATATTTAATAATATTTTTGAGTATTATTATTGATAATCGATTTATGACAATTTATTTAAATCTTATATATTTTTTACAAATATTTTATAATATTTATCAAGTATTTTTCAACAAGTTGAGAGTATTTAATAAAATTGACATTTTGGGGTATTTTAATACAGTATATCTTTTTTTACTAATATTTCATACTATTTAGTATTTTATGATGATTTAGAAGTATATAATAACATTGACATTTCAAAGTATTTTTGATAACCCATTCGTATTTATAACGGTCTTATATTTTTTACTAATATTTTATAAAAAATATCGGATGAATATCATCCGGTATTTTTTGGCAATTCACAAGTATTTGATAATATTGACATTTTGAGTATTTTTGATAATCCATAAATATTTTATAAAAGTTTATTTAAATTTTATATATTCAATATTTAATGTCCGAATATGATGAAATTCAAATTTTATATATTTTTGACAAACATTTATCAAGTATTTTTTGATGTCACTAGTATTTGACAACATTGACATTCTGAGTATTTTTGAGGTTTCTTTAAATCTTATATATTTTTACAATACTTTCAAATTATTTATCGATTATTTTTTGACAATTTAAAAGTATTTGATAACATTATAATTTTGAGAATTTTTAATTAACCATAAGTATTTTATAACGGTCATATATTTATTCACAAATATTTCATAATAACAATCAGGTATTATTTTGACAATTAACGAGTATATTTGATATAATTGACATTTTGAGTATTTTTGATGATCCATAAACATTTTATAGAGCTTATTTAAATCTTATATATTTCTACACTTTATAACATTTATCCAGTATTTTTTGACAGTTTAGGAGTATTTTATAATATTGACATTTGAGTATATTTGATAAAATTCTTATATTATTAGTATTTGATTACATTGACATCTTGAGTATTGACAATCCATATCTTATGACAGTTTATTTAAACCCGATATTTTTTTATAAATACTTCAAAAATATTTATTGAGCACTTTTTGACAATTTATGAGTATTTTATAACATTGACATTTGAGTAAATTTGGTAATCTATAAATATTTTATGACGGTTTGATAAAAATCTTATATTTTTGCAAATGTTCCATAATCACAAAAATATGATGTCTAAAAATTGTATAAAATATTTGTTGATAAATGTCAAAATGTTCAAGATAAGAAAAAAGTAGTTTTTTTAATAAAAATTAATAATACAAAATATAATATATTAAAAACAATAATTTGATTTATATCCCGAATATTATTATATCCTTATAAAATTTACTCAAATTTTACTATTTCACTGTCTTAGAAACATATTTTATTTAAAACAATGCGCAATTAACATAATATTCTATTAAAAAATTACGGCCATTTTGAAGCTGGTAAATAAAGAATTCCTCGCAGGAAATATTTTCGTTGCTTATTAACATTTTTTATGAATTCATAAACAGTTTTGTGTGTTGGACCCGTTCTGTCCGTCTCTTAACGCCGGGGCACCGAGAAAAAATAATAAAAGTCTACCAGTGGGAAAGTAGAAAGTGAGATCCGATGAAAATAAAATTCCATTAGAAAAAAAATAAGTTGCCAACCAAAAAAATTATAATAATACTTAATTAATACCCGTCCTCGCATTGATAATTAATATTAATACAAGCCTGTCCGCAAAACCATATTAATATTTATTTATAAATATTTATCTAAGCGAAATATTTATTTTTTCGGCTTCCAGAAATTAGCATTAATTAATTAAAAGCGCCGATGTTATGTTAGGTTTTTTTTTTTGCTTGCCGCGATTCCTGCTGCGATTATGCAAATACATATTTATTCTATGAAACGTTTCGTTTCAATCTTAAAAATCTTATTTTGCTTCGTTTTTTTTTCACTCGGTTGCGGAATTTCGTCGTCGATCGGAATTTAAGGACCGACAAATGTCATTAACATTTCTACGCAAACGGAAAAAAATTATCTGGATGCTTTCGAGTGTATTTACGCGATATTGCCAACAGTATGTAATTTTAATTATGTCAATCGTGTGACGGCGCTATCTGTCAAAATGTGTAGAGCGAGCTTTAAAATAATTAATGCTAATTATCGGCGAGGCCATGACTTTTCTTGTTTTAATTGACGTCAAAGTTTTGATTGATTTCGAGTTGACAGATTTCGAGCGTATAAAAATTGTTTAACATTTTATTTTTATTTCATTTATTAATGCAACAATATGATTGAAAATTGACCGCTAAAAATGCCTCCAAATATAGAGAGCAAGAGGTCTCTATTCACACACACTCTGGATTTGTGGTTGCCCGTGATAACTTTATATACTTTTTGATATCCCACAAACACTTTATGACAGATGATTCAGGAATTAACGAGAATATTTTAACAATTAACAAGTATTTTATGTGATAAACAAACCAACATTATATCATAAATTTCTTGACTATATAGATATATACTCCAAGTGAGTGAGAGAGAATTTTCTTGTAGGAAGAATAGCATAAAGATATCAGAAATCTACCTGGAACAAAAAATATCCCTACAGGCAACCGGCACAACATCGCCAAGCTGTCAATTGAATCTTAAAATAAGTGTAAAAACAATTATTCAAATTCAAAGTTGTTACAAATATGTTATTTTAATATTCGATAATATTTATAATATTTTATGAAAATTAAGTGTTGCAGTTCAGTTGACAATTAAATCATTTACCGAGGGAAGGCGTCACACAATGACATTTTTTGAGTATTTTACGACTATCTAGAAATAACATAGTCAAAGATGTAAGAGTTAATTCAACAATAAAAACATTTACTAAGAGAAAGCGTCACAAAATGACATTTTGAGTATTTTTTGACAATTCACAAGTATTCACTAACCCATAAGTATTTTATGACAAACTATTTATCTTAATTTTATCAGTTATAAAATTAAACGAGTATTTTCTGAAAAATCACAAGACTGTTGTACGACTTAAATTTTTAAGTATTTTTGGAAAAACCACAAGCAATTAATGACATTCATTTTTGTTTTATCTCGCAAAACATATTTTTTCTGGCTTAATACCATTCGTTACTTATTTAGAAATAAATGAGTATTTTGTGATAATTTACAAATATATTCGACCAACACAAGCAGATATTTTGAGTATCTAAAAATTATTTAGTGATATTTGTGTTATTATTACAAAAAAAAATCCGTGGCTAGTACCTGATAATATTAATGAGTATTTTTTAAAACTTGAAAGTATTTGAAAACAGTATTTAGTTGCAGTGATATTTTAAATATATCTTATTTTATAATACATTGATTATATTTTGACTCTCTTCGAGACATTTTGAGTATGCTTAAGACTCTTGATATATTTTTAAACAGTTTATTTGTAATTAATAAATCTAGAATAAGTTTTTTTTATAACAAATTGCAAGTATTAAATAGTATTTCGAGTTTTTTTCTTTGACAACCCACTCAATTTAACTCATTTATGCAAGTATTTTATGACAAATTGCAAGTATTTTATAGTATTTTGAGTTTTATTTGATAATCCACGAGTATTTTTATTCTTATGATATTGACAATTAATGATTTAGGACGATTTATAAATATTTTATGATAACTCACGTCTACTTTATAAAATATTGAGACTATTTTAACAAAAAAAACTATTTTATGGCTCTTTCTTTACTACTCATGTCGTAGATTTATTTTCACATTCATTCTAAAGATATTTTATATGTAGGAGATATAAATGATATATTTCAATGTTTTTGGACATATTTTGAATTCTGTTTTAATGTTGCCTTTCCTAAGAAGCAAATAACATTCAAATCAAAATATATCGGCTTCCTTGTTATACGCCTGGACTAAAAGCAATGTCAAACAACCTAAAACAGTTGAACTGGGCTCTTAAAATTATGCCGGATGATTATAGCAAGAATAGATACAAAACAGAAAAGCAACATTATAATATGTTAGATATTGCAAAAAAGAAGTATTTTACAAATAAGCTTAAAAAGTCTACAAATAAACCTAAATGTATATGGAAAACCATGAATGAAGTTGGAAATAATATATCCACAAAACTTAATATTAAATTTCACATTGATAATGAGCTTATCACAGATGCAGTAGCTATAGAAAATATTTTTCCAGTATTGCACATTTTACAAGTGGTTTATCAAGGTAGTGCACGCTTCCAATAACAAATGGATCATCTATCTTTTTTTACAGATTTTACAGTAGACGAAATTGGTGATATTATAAAAAATATGCCAAACAAAATATCCACAGGGTTTGATGAAATCCCTATCCAACAATTACATAAAAAATGTTTCGCTCTTATTACAAGCCCTCTTAGTAAAATAATTAATTTTGCAATGTAAAGTGGTAAATTTGCTGATCGTCTCAAATTTGCTCATATCATACCCATATATAAAAAAAGTGATAAAAATACACAGTCCAACTATCGTCCAATTGCTTTATTAAGCACATTTTCGAAAATAATAGAAAAGGCACATTGTGAAAAAATAAATTAATTTTTAGATAAATTCAAAATACTTAATAACTCAAAACATACATTTAGGAAGTCAACTGAAACTGCTGCTATTGAACTTATTCAAACTATTCATGAGTGTATTAATAAAAGGCAAAACGTAGCAGTATTTATTTTTACTTATCCAGGGCGTTTTATATTGTTCAAGTTGGAAAAAATAAGAATACGAGAACAAATTCATTAAATCAGATCTATTTAACAGAACCACTCAGGTAATAATACGTATTAGACAGTTTTGAAAATGAAAGAGATGTCCCACAAGAAAGTGTAATAGGTGCCTTGTTGTTTATACTTTTTATTAATGATTTAGCAAATTATATCTCAGAAGGTATTGTAATTATGTATAATGTTATCAGATAAATTATACACTACTCTAATCAAGAAAGTAAATACACTCCTAAATGAGTTTTACAATTGGTGTAAAATAAATAAGCTTATTATTAACGTTAAAAAACTGTCATTGTAGAATTTTGCAATAAGCGAGTTGCGCCGTATGAAAATTTTTCATTCATAATAAATAACAAACAAATACAAATTCAACAGTCTCAATTGTTTTTAGATACAGTTTTAGATCAAAACTTGACATGGGTTAGCCATATTGAATATCTGAGCTCAAAATTAAATAAATCTTTTTATGCAATTACAAATCTAAAAATACAGTGTTGATAAGCAATATTTTATGAATTCATACTACGCTACGGTACACTCACATATGAGCTAAAATGTGGTTGTTTGGGGTACATCAACTGAGATATCCAGAGTTTTTGTACTACAAAAAATGATAAGAAGATTGATTTTTGATATTAAATATGGCGACACTTGCAGGCATGCTTTTACTAATAATAATATTTTTGCTATTTAACCATTATATGCTTATAAATTATTAATTATTACATATCAAAACAAATATAAAATTGATATAAATACAGAATACCATTCATATGAAATACGAGGAAAAATGTTTATAGGTCCAAAAAAGCCGCCACTATGGTTACATATCACTTTGGTACGCAGGTGTCTCTATTTATAATAAATTACCCAGTGATATAAAAAACATTAAATTATTTAAAACAAAAATTAAAACGCTTTTAATACAAAGGTGCATTTACTCAACAGAGGATTTAAACAATATTTTATTTTAAAATGTATGTAATGTAATGGGTAGGGATCGTGTGACACTGTGTATTATTATTTGATTTCTGTAAATGACAAATCTATCCAGGAATGGCATGTAGACTATTAATAAATCTATCTATCTATTAATGGCTTCATAATTAAAAGTACCTTTTATGTACATTTTAGAAAAAAAAATTTAATACGTTTATTTCTTATTTTATTTTGCTTTCTCTTCCGTAGTATCAAAAAAGATAAATTACTGATTAATTAATTTTTGATGTGCAAACATCTATGCTATCGCTCAGTGGCCGGAGTGTATTTGGGAATTGACCGTCACGCGGTGACGTCGGCGTCACTGTAAGGTCTGACATCACATACAAATTTGTTGATTTTTTAAATTTCAAAATAAGTAAAATTAGTATACAGAGGCAAAATAACTGTAAAATACATGTTTGTTTATTTTAAAAAATAAGCAAGCAATAACAAATATTGCCAACTACAAATTGAATTCTGTAAAGTTGCACCAATGTGAATATATAGTAAACTTGCTCTAGGTGCCTTGGTACCGGGTACCAATCAGTTAAATTTTTTTGACAGTCCTAACCAGTAACCGCAAAATCCAAATCCATTTTAATAAGTCACATGATAATGAACAGTCTTAACTATTTGCTGCCGCAAAATGATGTGGCTAGTAAGCGGCTCATTATTAAAAATTCCCTGAATGCTTTTACCATAATTTAATTTTCAATATATGCATTTCTCATCTCTTGCTTGCCTCTTAAACTTAAACTAATAGGCAATAAAACGGGCAAGATAATGTTAAAATAACCGCAATGTCGTTAGTTGCAAACGATTGGCCAATTTTAACAATTCAATTGTGCAAAGAAGAAAAATATTTTTTTAGTTGATATTAAAATTATTAAACAAGCGGCTCGGAATGCGGGTAAAATTATACATAAATTGACTGAAATGTACGCCCGTTTGTGGGTGGACTTTTATCGACATTATTGTCCGTAAGCAGGTATAATCTGAAATATTAAATATTTTCTTTGCGACGAAATTGCCGGTTTGATTGAAAATAATTGAATATTAACGAGAGATTTATTTTTGAAATTTAATAATTGCACCACCGTAAACGTAGCAGTTTGGCATTTTATGGATTAAATCGAAATGTAAAATTTGTTTTTTCTACTTAAAGTTTAAACGATTCATTCATTTTTTGTACTTTTTGCAAACAATACAATGCGCACATTTTCTAATGTTGAGTTAGAACATAGAAAAAAAAAATCTCGGTTCCAAGAAAAAAATTAATTTAATTTTTACAAAAAAAATTGACATTTTAAATATTCAAACAATTCAGTCAATCTTGACTAACAGCCTATTCTTAGAAACATTATTCCCATTCATTGTTAAATATTGTATATACAGGGTGTCCAGTGACTCGATGGAAATAGTTTAAGAGCGTGTTCTTGTACAATTTTAAGTCAAAAGTGCACTCTTGTCTAAAACTCAAAAATGAATGGGCAAAGTTAAATTTAACAGTAAACCAATCTGATAGGCCATGTAATTGCTTTATCACATTATTATGGTGAGAGTATTTATTTTTCGACGTTTTCATTTTTTAAGATCATTTTAATATAGTCTTCTTCTATAATAGAGGAAATGCAAGAAAGTCAGTGCGGTGATTTCCGTACAGAAGAATACCTAATAAGCAAATGTTCATAAATGTTCATCGTCATTTGACTGAAAATTGTAATTTTCCGAAAACTACCGCAAAATGCCCGGTACAGCAAAAACTTTCCAAAAAAAAGTGTTCATATTAGTGGAACAAAAATGTGGAAAATATTACACAATTTTGGTTTGTACTCATATCACATACAATCTGTTCAACATTTACAATCACAAAATAGGCAGCCCGTATTAACATTTGTCGTTGCTTGATTGTTGCACACAAATAGCTTTGCGGACAAATTTTTAAGGATGAAGTGACGCCTACTAAAGATGGAATTACAAATATCCAGATATTCACAAATATGAGCACTTGAAAACGCGTTTGAAACCAGGAATGGCTATTTTCGATCGAAAGTGCGAAAGAAAATATTGCAGGTTGAGTACGAGAAATTGTAGCACGACGCGTACACGAGTGCTGCAATCGTAAAAAAATTTCCGCACAAAGCCACGTTGTGGATAAATGCAAATTAAGAGGATGAATTGAAGACCTCGCGCAATAAGGTTATTAGCCACATCTCAAATTTTAAATTAGTTGCAATTTTTAAGTTAAAATAAGTTGTAAATTACATTAGTAACATATTATAATCTTTATATATGTTTGTTTTGTGATGTTCAATAAATTCCTATTGTGGCTAACAGCCTTGTTGCCCCGAAGTCTTCAACTATAAGGAAGTGCAACAAGAATCGTCATATGCTTACATTAGTCAATCAATCGTTGGTAGCTACTGAAAACCCAAATTACAGATCAATGCTGACGATACGATATAGGTAAGCAAGAATTATGTTAGATTCCGGTTCCCAAAGCAATTTTTTTCTAAAAACTGTACAATTAAAGTACAATAATATTCGAGCAAGCAAGAAACAACATTGGAAAAAAAATAGTTTTTTAGTTTGACTTACATTTTAACAACTACTCATGACCGATCACTTCTTTAGTGCTATCACAAACCACCAATAATTTCCCCACTTAAAGTTTTGTGAATAGCATTGTTGGTTTAAGCAAAAATAGTGGATTGGCTGATGGTTAGTTAAGTTTTGGCAAATCAACCTAAAAGATCATTATTGCCTTCGATTGGTTGATCTAAATAAAGGCTAACTTTAGTGGATCAGCATTGTAGTTTAAAGGCCTCATTCGTTGCCAAAAAAGACGTCTTCTTAAAAAATAAAACTGGAATGGATTGTGTCTGGAGGCAATATTAATGCTTTGATATACGATGCAATTTGACCTAGACTATGGAAACATTTTAGAAGATTTAAGATGTACAAGAAATATTTCAAAAATATTTCTAAGACACTACGTGGCAACCCTGGTCAATATTTTGTCAAATTTACCTTAAAGGACAACCACAATTTAGTGTGTTACTAAGAAATGACAACTAGCAACAGCAATACCATTCCTTCTTGAAAGAAACTGATAAATTAGATCACATTAAGCAAAAAAATACAATCTATGCCACTACGAGGTACTTAAAAATAGTACGACCACAGAACTACGGATGGTATTTGATGCTTCGGCCACTTTAACTGTGATATTTCAAGGATTGGGACAGCATTGCAGCAATCCTTATTCGATATCCTTGTTCAATTAAGAATACACAAATAAGTATTCATTATTTTCAATGCGACGCGGAAATCACTAAAGTGCACTGATGATCTCTTATAAAGAGTGAACCAATTGTATGCATATAATTGTTGCTGTTTATAAGGTTGTGGATTTGGATAATTGATTACAATTTTTTTAGTTATGGCCAGATAGGCATTGTGATACTGGTTGTCTAATATTCTATTAGTTATTCCAGAAGTTAATCTAGCTTCCTTTATTGTTTACAAAAAGGGTACATAACCATTCAATGTGACTTGACAAATAAGTGACTTTTCTGAAATGCAACAAAAAATATTTTATAGAAAGTTAAGTTTTTGGCAAATCTGGAAAATCTTAAAAAGGTTTCCATCAAATATTATAAAGACATAATAATAAAGAGATAAAGAGCAGATTCAGGAATATGAGCTTCAAACCTTGACGTATGGCACAACTCCTGCTTCGTGTATAGCCACAAAATGTCAAAAAATTAATTTATCGCTAGCAAAATATAAAAACAATGATGAAATTCCTTAGAAAATGAGCAAAATGTGCCTGACATTTTGCATTAGAAACAAGAAATCAATTTCGTAAAAAGTTTGCGATATTCATCATCGAATCGACTAATTCGTGTTATCGATTGGACCCAACCATTTGCAAACAACTCCAAACGCTACAGAACAAGAATTCGAGGAACTGCAAATAAAAACAAACTCCTTCCTGCTGAACGGAGTATTGTGACAATAGTTCAACAAGTAGCGTCTCAAGAACATCTTTACATGTTGTATCCATTTCTTGATAAATATAGAAACCATTATAGGATATTTCTACCAATCTTAGAAATTGCATTTCTTGTAATGTTAGTGGTTTCATTTTAGACCAATAAACTGTTGTAACTAAACGTAGGTAGAAACTGGATACAATTTTCATCATACAAGTATTTTTGCAAAATGTGGGTGTTAACTGTTCACATTTAAACCACTGTGTGCGTATGTTTATGTTTAATAACAAATTGTTGTTAGTGTTATTTATTATTATTATTAGTCTATTTATGTATTACTAAAACTGGTCACTTATTAAACCAATATCTAACCATTTTTCTGGCCATGTAATTGGATACTGGTGAAAATAACCATCCTTTCGGTAGATAATGAAATATAATGCAATTGTTTAACAATTTTTGTTATGATATTCGTTTCTTGATTGGTAGTAAACATAGTTTTACCAAAAATTTCCATTATGTGCCCTATAAAGGGTTGTAAAACTTTTTGAAATAATTTTTTTTTAAATGTTTGAATTCATTATGAAATTCTTATTGAAATTTCTAGCACATTTTTACTTTACGCAAACACTTTTAAACAATTCGAGATATTTTGCGGCTAAATTGCACCGTTCATTGATATTTTAAAACGTTTGAAATAATTTTAAAAATAGTTTCGATTTAAAATTGTTCTCCTGCAATTTCACAGCTATTATTACTATTGCTTTATACATTACTAGATCAACACTTTATTGTGTGGCCAAATTTAAAATGCAATTGAACCAAACAAATCCATACATCGATTTAATGAACTAAAAGTTATTAAACTCCACCGCAATACGATTAATATTGGCAATTCAATTGTTAATAATTTAATTTGTTAATTGCCTAGAATGCTTTCTATGGTGAACTGGGTTACCGCAAAACATTTGTGTCGGGCAATATAAACCATTTTCATTATAAATTGCAATTAGGTTTGCATTCCATCAAACGCAATGGCATAATATTAAGGATTGAATGTAACCGGGTTACCGCAAGGTAACATCATTGGTACCGCAAATCCTTCAACGAATTTAATGCGGCGATTAAATAGAGAAAAAATTAAATGTGTAGTAATTATTGCTCGGCGCAGAATAAAATTAATGCACACGACACGCCGTGGCCGGTGGAGGCGAAATTATGTCACATATTCCCCTCTAAACACAATGAGCCCATAACCGCACACAATCGTTTCTCTCATTGTGAACATATATTCCCGGGGCCTATAATTACATTCCCCCCATCGATTATCGCCGGACGGTTTTCTTCTATCTCTCTCTGTCGCACACCAGAGCATCATAAATTTACAGCCGGACAATAACTCATCTTTATTATGATTATATTGTGACATTCATTTAATATTAGTTGCGCAAAAGAATCCCGCGGAATTTTAGTTTCGTTGAAAAATAAGATAATTATTGGGAGCAAAGTGAAAGGACACAGAATTTCAATAAACATCAATTAGCGTTAAATATTATATCTTAATTATATTCAGATTTATCAATATCGGACAATGCCGGAGACTCACTTTCACCGCCTTCATTGATAATTACTAAAGTGCCATTTTATGTTTCCAGCGATTGCGAATAGGAAATAATAATTAATGGAAAAAAATGTGGGGCGCCGATAATTGCAACAATCATTTTTCTAGACTGCAACCTTGCGGAATTTGCCGCACACACAACGACAAAGAATTCATTTCGTTTTGAAAAATTAATTTCTTAATAAATTTCCCACAGGGCATGGGACCCTTAACATTCCACACATGTGTTCCTCCCAACAGCAATATTAATTACCACGAAATTATTCAAACAATGCGATTTTATTTAAAAACCCTCATTTCTTATACACATTTATGCGTATAAAAAACTGGAATTGAACCAGATCCGAGTTTCAGATAAAAATCATAAATTAAAGTTGGAATCCGAAACCGGAATTGTATATTAATTCATTGGAAATAATTCCTAATGATTCTAAGCATGAAATCGTTTCGGTTTTGTTGGATCTTTATTTATGGCATGAAAAATTATAGCTAATTACCGCCGCTTTTCTTTCTCAAGAATTCCAGTAAATTTAATTATTTTCGCGCGTCTCTGTATAAATAGTAAATTCCATGAATGTTGTAATTGCTATTTTATGGATTTCGCAAATGAAAATTTTGGTGGTGTGAAATTTAAAAAAATACTTCCGGGTTCGAACAATTCATTTACACAGTAATATCTAACAAAAGCGGATGCAAAACTAGTTTGTTCGCTTATCCAAAGTGTTTTTCGTTTGTTATGTAAGCTACATAAACATAATCGGAATTATTTTCTCAAAAGAAACACTAGCATTCATTTTTAATTGAAAAATCACAATTTCACAAGATTCAAAAAACCCCGAAGTAATTTTACATGTATTCATAAAATTCCACAAGGTAAAAAAAACAATTTTTAATTTTTTTAATAAAATTATTCAATATCGGCGAAATTTTTGGAAAAAAAAACTTTTCGTAAATTTGTTCCTACTCAAAAATACATTTTACATAAAGTATTTTGATATATAAAGAAGTTGCAACAATTTTTCAATATCGACAACATTGTAGGCATGGCACTCTTCTCGAATTTATTCCTAAATACCGCTTTGTATCAAATAATTATTTTTTTTTAAATTCATTTTACATAAAATGTTTTACTAAATTTATAAAAAAATGGCAAGAATTCTTGAAATACCTGAAAAATTTTAAGAATTGCACATTCTTCGAATTTATTGACAAACACGGTTCTGTATAAAAATATTTAATTTTTTATAACTTTTTTGAAATTCATTCTACATAAAATGTTATAAATATTTTGATAAATAAAGACGTTACAACATTTTTTAAAATACCGGCATTTTTTTTTTTTTTGGAATTGTACTTTCATCAAATTTTTTCCCCAATGCGGTTCTGTGTAAAAATATTTAATTTTTATAACTTTTTTGAAATTCATTCTACATAAAATGTCAAAAATATTTTTTCAAAATGTTTTGATAAATAATAGAAGTTACATTTTTTGAAATATCGGCAAAAATTTTTGGAATTGCACTCAATTAAATTTATTCCCAAATACGGTTCTAAATGAAAATATTTAATTTATTATAACTTAATTAAAATTTATTCTACATAAAATGTTATAAATATATTTTCAAAATATTTTGATAAATATAGAAGCTACAACAATTTTTGAAATATCGGCAAATTTAGGAATTTCAAAATCAAATTTATTCCCGAATACGGTTCTGTATAAAAATATCTAATTTTTTATAAGTTTTTTGAAATTCATTCTACATCAAATGTTATAAATATGTTTTCAAAATATTTTGTTAAATAAAGAAGTTACAGCAATTTCTGAAATCCTGGCAAAATTTTAGGAATTGCGCATTTCTTAAATTTATACCTACATACAACTCTGTATCAAAATATTTTATGTTTGTAAAAATGAGTATAAAAACATATTTTTATAACTTTTAAAAAATCCATTTTACATAAAATTTTTTGTTAAAATATTTTCAGAAATAAAAAAAGCGATAAAGAAGTTACAATAATTTTTGAAATAACAGCAAAATTTTAGGAATTGCATTTTTCTCAAATTTATTCCTAAATACGGCTCTGTAACAAAATCTTTTATTTTTTATAAAAGTTTTAAATACATTAGTTATGTAGTACATAGTTAGTTAAGATTTTGGACATATCAACCTATAAAGTAAAAAATCAAGAAGTTTAGGAAAATTTTTAAAAAAATCCGTTTTCTGGAACCGCAAAGTCAGAAATACAAATAATGATTATAAAATGTGTACAAAATATTTGAAAATGTAAAAAATGTGAAGTCAAAAACTAAAAAATAACATGCGAAGAGGCAAAATGCAGTAAAATGTTCTGAAAAATAATTTTGAAAAAGGTTTGTAGAATATCAAAAAATGTCGGAAATCAACAGAAAATATGCAAAATGATAATAATGCAATAAAATGTTATCTAAAGCAGAAATGTTATAAGAAACTTCACGAAATATTACAAAATGTTCTAAAAATTCTATTTTTTGTACATTTAATATGCATGAAATGTTTATCAAATATAAAACAAAAATTGCAAAATGTCAAATAAAGCTGAGCATAGTTTTTTTTTAGGAAAATATGGGAAATATTATGTCAGCAAATTAAGAAAATTAAAAAAAGAAACATTTCTAAAATAAAACATAAAATGTCAAAATATTCACAAAAATATTGTCAAATATTGAAATATGCCATAAAAATATAAAATGATATAATACTTTTGAAATGTCATAAAATAAATGATTTCATATTATTTTGAATACGATTATACCTTTATGACATTTTTAAAAATGCGTTTTTCCTCTTAAAAAATGCTCATGTTTGCAAAAAGTTTTTATGAAATCATTTAAGAATATTGAAAATATTTCGTAAAATAAACCAAATAATTATGAAACAACCAAAAATGTGGAATATGCACGTGTGAAATCAATAAAAAATAAACAAAAATATTATGGAATGATTTAAAAACGTTAAATGTTAACAAAAAGTTTAAAAATATTATTATATGTTTGAAAAGTATTGACAAAGGGATCAAATGTTTGCAGTAACACAAAATGTCAAAAATAACTTCAAACATTTTATATCGTAATAGATCAGAAATATAAAAATTATTACAAAATTTAAAAAAATATATTCTGTTTGTGTTTAAAAAAAAACTAAAATATCACATTATAAAATGTCAAATTATATCCGTTGGAATCACGAGTATTATTAAACAAAGAAGTTATGATCAAGTTTCAATTTAAAATCTAGATCAGGTCATATTTTTAATAACCTTGTGGAACTACGATCAAATTAGTATTTTAGTTGAAAACGTAAAATTCAAGAATGTTGCCAAACAGCCGCTTATTTATTTCTCTATTTATATTTCATCAACCTTATCCAATTAATAGAAATTTATGTAAGAAATTTTATGGTTAAATACCATCGGTTCGTGGATTTTAAATATGCTTAATATTATTATAGTAAGAATTTAACTGCAAAATTTATGAAAAATACAATTAAAAAACGATTTGAAAACAATCGTTTATTTACTTTATGAAGATTTGAAATTTTAAAATGAAAAAAGTATTAAAATGTTTAATAAGAAAAATGCAAGATATTAAATGTGTTCCTTAAATATTTTAAGTTAAAAATGTTAAGTAATGATTCAAAGTATTTTTCAGAAAACCCACATTTTCTTAAACAAACATTTTTAATTTTGTTTTTGAAAATGTGTTCTTTTTACAGGCAATAATATTTTAATATTCATTACAAACATTTTTTGTATTTTAGAAATTTTAATTAAAAAAAAAAGATAAAAATTAAATTCGTTTTCTTAAAAGTGAATAAACAATATGGAATCAATTTGTTTTTTTAAATACATGATTGATATTAAAAAATTTCAAAACGGCAACAATTAAATCCAGACAGTTGTTTTACCCTTCATAAGAAATCATCAGTATTTTTATTGAAAATTAAATTAAAAAAACTGAAAAATTAAGTTTTTTGCTTTCTGAACAATTATTGCTTAGAAAAATATTGAAATGTACAAATTTACGCAAACATACAAAAACGTTAAAAATTGCAAATAAAAAATTTTTTTTTAAATAAATTGAAATTGAGAAACTTTATTTTTCAAATAATTCGAAAAAATATTGAAATATACAAATTTACTCAGAACATAAACAAAAAAATTAAAAATTGCAAATAAAAAATATTGTTTAGAAAAATATACAAATATTCTCAAACACAAAAAACGTTAAAAATTAGAAATGAAAAATTATTTAAAAAAAAAAAATTAAAACGAGCAACTGAAAAATTCAGTTATCTGCTGTTTAAATACTTTGTTTGAAAAAAATATAGACAAAAAAGTTAAAAATAACAAATAAAAATTTTCAAAAAATTTAAATTATGAAACTTTGCTTTTTGAAAACTTATTGATTGAAAAAATATTGAAATATACGAATGTACTGAAAATATACGCAAAAAATCTTCTCAAAACACAATTTATTATATTTTCCCAAAACACAAAAAACGCAAAAGAAACTGTTAAAAAACAAGACAAGATTTTTTTGAAACATGAAAAAGAATAAATAATAAAAAAAATAAAAAGGTGCTTTTCTAATTTTTCTAGAAGTGCAAAATGATAAAATTTTCTAAAAAATTAACAATTTATTTTAGATGAAAAATAATTGAATGTGTTAATTATAATATTAATAACCATTTTAATCAATTTTCCAATAGAATGTGAAGAAACTATTTTGTAATAAAAATAGTTTTGAAATTAAAAATAAAGTATTTTATTGAATACAAAAACTAAGTCGCTAAGTAATTTTTTTAAATATCCCCGTAGATTCCATTTACACATAATAAAAACTCAAGTTTTGTAATTTTTAGCTTTTAAATGTTTCAAAAAAATTAAAATTTCATTTGAGGTATTTTATTTTTAGATTTTCAAAAATCTAAACTCACATATTTCAGAATATTTTTGCCACGCATTAAAATTCAAAATTGAAAAAAAAATGCAAACATTTTTTTATCCAATTTAGCGTTTTTACATTCAACTCTTGACGACAAAAAAATAAAATATCACCAACATGTTTTTGACTAAAACACAAAATTACTTCAAAATTTTGACAGTTTCAAATTAATTTAACTAAAAAAAATCTCAATTGATCTTAATTGAAATTATTTTGAAGTAAAAACATTTTCTTCAAACGGTGTCGTCCCGCAAATTAATTTAAAAGGTAAAATTTTCTTGGCACTAATAGCAAAAATAAAAATGCTGAAATTTCTTCAAAAATTAATTATTAAAAAATTGCTTTTAATTCAAAATATATCCCGCAAAAATATTTTCTTGGCACTAATAGCATTAATAAATATGTTTTTTTAATTAAAACACTCTTCAAAATATATGTCATCCCGCAAATTAATTAAAAAAATACAATTTGGCACTAAAGTGTTATTAGCGTCAAATTGTATTTTTTTAATTAAAATATTTTGCAATTTCTTCAAAACTTAATTCTTCTTTAAAATGTGTCTTCTCGCAGAAAAATTAAAAAATACAATTTTCTTAGCAATTAATAAAAATGTTGACGTTTCTTCAAAATATAGTTTTTCTTTAAAATGTGCCATCCGGCAAATTAATTGAAAAATACAATTTGGCGCTAATAGCACTAATAAATATGTTGAAATTTCTTCAAAACTTATTTTTTTAAAATTAAAACACTTGCTTCAAATATATGTTATCCCGCAAATTAATTAATAAAATGCAATTTGGCACTAAAGTGTTATTAGCGCCAAATTGTG
>JARJEC010072619.1:0-11372 GCA_030264575.1 Tachinus sp. AB-2021 | reverse complement strand
GATAAATATGAAAATTTCTTTAATACGTTTTATTACTATTTTGAAATAGCTTATCCAGTAACAAAAAAGTTAGTAATAAATAAATCAACAAACAATTGGATAAATAGAAATGTAATTGAGATGTCCACACAACTTAAAAATCTGCATAGGCTTTACAAGCAAACAAATGATGATATAGTAAAAACAAAGTATGACGAATTAAAGAAAAATAACTCTAATAGAAACAAAAGCAATATACCATGAGACATTTATTAAAAACTCACAAAATATTTCAAAAGCATCATGGTTTGTAAACAAACAACAATTTAAATAAACAATCTAAAAAGCAACAAACAATTTTGTTTAAAGATTAATATTAAAATAAAAACAATATCTTAAAAACCGCTTATACATACATACAGACATTTTTCTAAAAATTCAGAGCACTTCAAAACGTATATTTTCGTAGAATTTTCAATTTCGAAAAGCAAAAACAATTTCCATTTTAATTTAACAGTGAACTCAAAAAATGATTTTTTTATTACTTTTTAACTGCTACAACCTCATATCTATAACTAGCAAAATAACCATCAAGGAGCATTGGTGTCGTTATTGTAGAATCCGAATGGCTGCTATACCAAAATATACCAACGTTGTGGCTGTCAATTATTTGGTATACAAATGATAATAATTCAAAACTTTAATTTAAGTTTTGTAGCATTGATGCGATATGTGTTTTTAAAATAATCATAAAATTGTTAGTTATTCCTCCAAAAGAATATTGGTAGAACAATATCTAAGAATGCCGCAATTCATAATAAAAATTATCAAAAAATTCAATTTGCCATTTGATGTCCAAAAATTGGGCTCTATTATTACAACAGGTCTCTGTTGATTTGAATGATTTGTTGACAGATTGCTTAGGCTTAGATTGGTGACCTGAAATACCCCATAAAAAAAGCACATGTGGATAGCTCAGGGCAGCAAAGAGGCCATTAAAGTTATCAAATTTCAAAATGAGACGCTTGAAAAACAAAGGGCGAAGAATAGTATTGGAGCTCTGGCGGAATATGCCGTGGCTCTATTTTACTAAATCTACAAATGTTGACAATTAATACCGCATCTTTGTAACTAGATAAAAAACCAACTGTTTACCATCTGAATGTATCGCTCAGATGTAGCAGTAACCGTAATCCAATTTGTACAAAAAAATCGTGCTCGCTGCCTTCCTTTTGTCTGTTTGTATCTTTTTCATCTGCTTTTTACAGAAACGGTAGTCATACGTATGAGACCAAACAATTATAGAATACATATAATATATAACCTATTACAAATTTAATAGTAACAAAAACAATATATAACTATAAAAATGACACTTTTTGGGTAATTTAATAAATATTTTTTTAGTTTTTGGGAGTTACTATAGTAAGGTACTGGTAGCATTAAGTTATTTGTAGTAGTTACTATTATCGCTGTTAGCACTGCGCTATCGCAAGATGTCTGTTATTATTGATGGAAAGTGTGATGATATTATTCATAAACGTCATTAACGCTTAATACAAATTACCTAATATAAATTATTTAAAGAGTGGAAATTTAACTGATCTAACTAAATATAAATATAAGTATCCCTAGTATATAGCAATATGTAAGTGGAAACACATGTCTCACTAGATACAGCGCACAACTTACTCACGCCCAATGACCCGCATCCACGACCTAAACCACGACACACAATTAATAAACCGCATCTTACAATCTACAACCCGCCACCCTTCAACCAACAACCACAACCCCCGACTCGCAACTTATGTTCTGCAATTACCAAAATACAACTTTCTGGCTGCTTAAACAGCTAAAATCGACGGATGCGGATGAACTGAAAAGTACTAATTATATAAAAAAAGATATTGGTCATGATGCAACTGTTAAATAAGTAACAATACTCTAAAACGCAAAAAAATGTATTTGAAGTGTTCACAATTAGTGATGATTAGTTATAAACACTTTATTGGTTGAAACACATCTATTTTACGTCAATAAGAACGTCTTTGCTCCCTGACATATTTTCGTTATTTTGTCGTCATATTTTAGGTTATAATGACGTAAGCTATGATTAAAAAGTGACGTGCCTTTACTGGCTAAGACACCATCTACATTTAAGTTTTAAAATTTATTAGAATAAACTCTCATCTTGTCCTACAAAAATCTAAATTCTCTCTTTCTCAAAAAAAATTTAACGTTGCATTTGAGACATGAAACTTTGCATTTGCGTGAAAATAACACACAAAAATGTTTGCTTCAATAATCGTTTTTGCAAATATTTTATTATATAACAGTTGCATCACAAAAAGCTTTTTAATTTAAAAAGATTGCAATAAATTAGACCAAATATTTTCCTATAAACACATTGTGTAATATATTTTATATTTTCTACAACATTATTTCTCATTGTAATGAAAACTAAAATATAATTAACTAAAACCTGAAATATTTAATCCCTACGTAATGTATTGTGAACATCTCACAAACGTCTATGCTGAAAAATCAATAAAATAGTTAGTAGATCTAACTTTTTGCGATTAGCGTGTTGACTGCTATTCAAAGTCCCAAGTTCAAATCCGAGCAGTTACTACTTGGATGATCGACTTTTTCAGGTTAAATGGTAATAACTAAAGTAGCAGTAAATTCACAGATGTGGTTAACCTCTGGCGCTAGTGATTAGTCTGAATAGAGGAGTAGTTACTATATGTACATTACTAAAATTGATACAATTGATAAACATTAGTACTGTTAAATCTTAGATTTTCGGTACAAATAATTTAAAAATTACCAGTCATTGTTGACTAGTCTGTGTATCTCGATAAATACGGACACTCTGTATATTCTTCTTTGTTGTATGTTTGGTTGCCTAACTCTTAAACCTCATCCTCATAGCTTCAAATAATATAATAATATATTATTGTAATATTTAAATACTAATACTAATTATAAATGTTATGGTTATGTTGTAAAATAATTAATTAATTATACATATATAAGTTTAGTTGTTTTTTTACGGACGTCTTTTATGCCAGTTTCAACTAATTTTGCTTGCGTCTTTGATGTTATTCAATATATCAATTACATCAAATACTTAGGCAAAATTTGTTGAAAATTGTATAAAAGCCGAAACTAATCAGTTAAATAAAATTTTAAAAAACAAAAGGCCTATATGTATAATTAATTAATTATTTTACAACATAAGTCCAATCATAAACATTATACATGCATAATATGATCAATCGATCCAAATTAATTATAAACACTATTAGCATTGAACCAGCTTCATAGTAAAATGTTTAGGAAATGTCAAACTGTTACTGGCATAATATACTTACTGCAATAAAAATATTACCCTATAAATAGGACTATACATTATTTTACATTTTAATTTAATATCTTGGAAACAATGTCATTCAAGATTATTAGCAAATTGCAAATACCATATTTCAACTTAGGATAGATAAGCACCAGATTGTTTTTATATTTTTTAAACAGGTATAATGTACGTGTGTGTATTATAATCTATTTTATGTATAAAAGTTTTAACAAAAATCAAGCATAAGGGCATTGTCAAGCTGATAGTTTAAGTACATCCTTATATGGTAGTAGGAGTTTTTTATATAAAATTTCTAGTTTTTGTGACGCGTTTTACAAACATTATACAATCAATTAATTATCTTATATTTCAACGGCTCATGGGGAATATAATAAAATTAATTTTTTGTTTCACATATATAATTGTAATTTCATTGGACAAATAGAAAATGGACATAAATTGACATTTCATATCATTCGCATATTAATTCTAGCATTCATACAAAAACTAATAACATTTGTTATTGTCTTAAATAACTGCGATATAGTTATAAATACATTTGCACTGCCATAGTTGCTATTTTTACCCTGAAATAGCACTCGATCGTTTAAAATATCTTTCGGGGAGTAAATATTATATTTATCTAACTAAAAATTGAAATATTTTTTAATAGAATTTGAAATATAAAAAAACAAATAATACAAAATCACATAATTATATATTGATAAATGAAAGGATGAAATAAAATAAAATAAATCTAAATAATATTTTAAGCTTAAGTTATATGGAACAAAGTCACCATGCTGACATATACATATAATACATCACGTGATGTGATAGCATACGTAACATTTTGACACAATAGACATAAGATTAGTACCATAAAATGTAATTAGACCTGTCTTTTTTAAATTTTTAAACTGAACACCATACTCAAGAACTGCTCGTAGTGGATAGTGATAATACCATCTTGATCATGATCATGCTGTCTAAATGATGCTGTTAAAGTCTGAAAGAAAATGTTATATTATTCAAGTAATAAATATTATTTATAATTATAAATAAATAGTTTTAAATGATTCAAATATATCTTAACCCTTTAAGGTCCAAGTTTTAGACGAGTATTTTACAAAAAGAAAATTGATAGAATCGACCGTTACTAAGTGATAATTCATAATGTAGGATTTAAAATAAATTACTATGTTTTTTATCACAATTTATTTAGTCACACCGTGACTACTGTTTCGACTGAACCTCAGTCATCATCAGACTCATGTAACGACTGATGAAGACTGAGGTTCAGTCGAAACTGCAGTCACGGTGTGACTAAATAAATTGTGATAAAAAACATAGTAATTTATTTCAAATTCTGAGTATTTTACAGTGAACCAACATTTTTGAAGCATAAATGACTTTTAAGAGCATGATTTTTGTTTGGGTTGCTATAGCTTATAGCAAACATTGATAATAATATATATATATAAAAATTAATTTCACATTATATGTAAAGAAACAAGTATACTTGCGATTGATATTGGGGCTGGGCTCTTGCATTACATTGTTAATACAAAGTACTTACATATAAAATTATACAGCATTGAATGAAATCATCAAATAGTATTGTGCCGTGACCATGTCGATCAAATTTTCTCATTAATGTATCTATTAATCCATCAGAGAGTCTATATCCAAATGTCGTTAAAGCGTTTGTCATTTCACTTTTATCGATATTTCCAGAGTTGTCACGATCGAATGAGCGGAAGCAATTTTGCCAATCTGTTACATATTTCCATAATGCGCCAAAATCTTCAAAGCTTACTTGGCCTTTGTTACCTCTGTCAAACATTCCTGTAAAAAAATTTAAGAATAATTAATATATTCAGCACACAAAAGATCATTCACATTAATCAAAATAACTTAAGAAAATCATTGTGTGACTCACTTTTATAAGATATTGACCCACAATACTAGAAATTCATCAAATAATCACAATATGTAGATTATTATATACCTATCTCACCGACTTAAGACCACCATACATGGTCCGGCAGGTCTCATAGTTCTGCCTGCACAGGCCGCCAGACGTCTGACGACTGGAACATGTGTAGGCTCTAGCGGCCTGTCAGGTCCGACTAGCACCTGTGAGGTGTGCAAGAGCATATATGGTAGCTATATAGGCGTTAAAGACAGGCTTTATCACCCATATCCACCAATTTACTGACTCACCAACACACCAACTCGGTGACCCACCAATGCACCAGCCCATCGATAAACTGACCCACCGGCCTACCAACACAACAGCGCACGTAATTATCGATGAACCGTCCCACCGACTCATCAACATAAAAACACCATCCTTTGCTTACCAATCAATACTCACCACTCATCACATCTTATTGCGTCTTGAAACGTTGCATTCATGTGACCCGGACTTGAAAAATAACACCCCAAAAGAAGTTTTAAGTACCACAAAAAATTGCAAAATATTGAAAAACAACAATGAAAACTGATTACAAAATGAGAATAAATGTTACAAAATATTGTTTGTGATAGGTTGCCAAATTGTATAAAATGTCATCAGAAAACGACGTTAAATTATTCAAATGTTTCTGACAAAAAATTGAATATATATATATATATATATATTTATATATATATATATATATATATATATATATATATATGTTAAAAAAAATCGCCTACAGAAACTTGTAAAATGGTAAAAGAATCAAAATCTATTTTACGTTCAACATAATCGTTCATCTGTGCAATTAATTGGAATAACCATGGATCGTTTTTACTTTGATAGAAGTAATAATGTTTCTTGTTAAAAAAAACGGAAGTGGGGGGATAACTCACTAATTTCACATATGTAAAAATTCCACATAATTCTAACGATTCCAAAAAGATCCACAAAAACTGTAAATTTTCAGTGGGACAACTGCTCATTAATTTCAAATACTTTAAAATTCCACTCAATTATATAAAAGATTACGTATAATTCCAAAAGAGAAATTGCATAAAAATTCCACACAAATCTAATTGAAAATCGATTGTAAAAAATCCACGCAATTTTGGAATTATGTGGAATTTTTGTAAAAAAAATATTGTAAGAGATCCACACATTTTCAAATTTTTTTACAAAAGTTCGGTGTAATATAATAATGTTCAAAACATCAAAAGTGTGATTTCTCAAATTTCTTTGAATTTGCCGACAACTACAATATTTTGAATCACGAGAAATATTGTGGTAAGGAGCCTCTACTTTAGTAGACAGACATAGTCATCAATTGAAAAAGCTGTATCCAATCAATTATTAGTGACTTTCATTTTAGAAATTGAATGTCTTTAATATGGAAGACCAATAGTAAATCAGCAATGATTGATGACTTGGAAACCAACATTTATTTACCTCTTGTATAATCTGAGTGATTAGTAATGGAAATTTAATTTAAAAAAAGTTCTATTTTTGGTGAGCCTTTTCAGCAACGAAAAAATTTGACTTTACAAAAGTTTTGTAAAGTTTCACATCACGTGTGATATACAATCACAATTCCCACCTACCCACAAGCTGTGATTCGCAACTGGACAAATTTTTGTGCTCAATATTGTCACCGTTACTAATGATATTGTTTGTCAGTGACTAATATTTCAACAAACTTCACGTGGCATTTTGTGAAATACATGATAAAATTGTTATCAAATAATGTGAAATATCTAAAAGTAGCACAAAACATATTATGTTTTTATTATTTTAGTGTAAGTCAAAAATATAAAATATAAACTATAGGCAAAATAATGTCAAAACGCCAAAATGTCAAAAAAAATATCAATTGAATTTGTTGGGTTTTACCCAACTGGCTATCGACCTCGAGGTCCTTTAGCCATGTTCATGTAGATATGTGTGTGTTGAGTTAAGGCTTGTTACTAAAAATTTTATAATTTGTTTTCAAAAATGTTTTTTAATTTTTTTTAAATTTCCAAAATGTTTTATTTTTAGATAATTGAAAAAATAAATGCATCTTTCATGACTCAATATACACAACAATTATTAAAAATAAAATAATAATTTCGCAAACACTCTCGAATAAACTGAGTGTATCCCAGCCCTTTTTTGGAGAAACACAACTTCTTACAACTTCGTAAACAAAATATTTGTAACCAAAGAAATTTTTGGAAGAATTTCCAATTTTCAAAAATGACTGCTAGGAAGTGCAACTGCATTCAACTTTATAATACCAAATGGAAGCATAGGTGAAGTGTAGTACCGTTAGATAGGTAATTGAAAAAGAAAGAAGTATTGTTTGAAAAACTTTTCATAAAGTAAATATATACCGTTTTCTGTGATAATGTTGAATTTCCCATAAAAAATGCGTTTGAACCATTTTTTTATTTTAGTTAAAATAAGAAAGTAGGTCATGCAATGGCATCATTGAATAGAAAATTTAAAAATAAACAAGTTTTGCTTGAAAAACTTTTTTGTAGAGGGTACGATTTACTAATAAAACTATTGGCAAAAGTATCATTTAATAGAGCATTAAATCAAACAATTTTTCATTTTCTTTTTGAAAAATGTCCCTCTACGATGTTTGTAAATGTGTTGTCTTTTTTAATTATCTATCCGATAGCATAGTATTCATATTGGTTGACGAGTGTAAAACTTGCTGGCAATTTTGTTCAAATTTAAATCTAAGCAATATTGATTTGTTTTTAAATACGTAATGTAAAAAAATATTTTTTTTAAATTTGTAGCGAGTGTAGTTTAAATAAATACCAAAAAATTATTTCAAATAAATTAATGAGTTTTAGCATTTGTTTATGGCTAAGACGCATCCTTACAAAAAGGTGTTTCAAGCAAAACTCGTTTACTTTTAAATCTTCTATCCAATGACACTGCGCGTGGCCTACTTTCTTGTTTAAAAAATAAATTGAAAAAATTTGTTCAATGTTTCTTATCGAGGTTTTATATATTTTCACAGCAAACAGTCGACTTTCTAAAAAAGTTTTTCAAACAAAACTTGTTTCTTTTTCAATTACTTATCCAACGATACACGATCTAGGGTTCCATTTGAAATTATAAAGTTGAATGAAGTTGTGCCCACTAGTGGCCATTTTTGAAAACCCGAAATACTTCTAAAAATTTCTTCAAGTAGGCTTTGGATATAAATTTTTTTTTTCCGAAGTTGCGTTTCTTCAAGAAAAGCCTGGGACGGATGGTCGGATATATCCGATATACCGATCATGATAATACATCTTAAACTAATATTATACAGTGATAAACAATTTGGTTAAAACATGCTACTGACTACCCATTACACAAAAATTAAAAAATGTTGGTGTAAATTAATACAATTCTTATAAGACTGAAGCAACTAGTTTAATTTAACCTGTTGCACATCTTTAAAACATGTTTAATCAATACAAAAACATAATTGAAACACTAAAAGAAGTTATTAATTGTTAAATCAATAAGAGCCCTATAAATAATTATTGTTAAAAAATCAATAACAGAATTACATTTGTTATATTTCATGGTAAGACAAAACAAAATTATTATTCGTATGTTTTTCAAAAAACTATTCCGTAAACATTGTCTATTCTTAGAAAAAAAGCCAATTAAACATAAATAACTATTTGTTTACCTATCATTAACCTGACTGTTTCTGGATTAAAGGGGCTCCATGTACCATTAGATAAAGCCGATGCCAATTCATCTTGATTGATATAGCCACTTCGATCTCTATCGACTCTGCAATGATATCATTTGTTAAAAACATTTGTTAAATCTATTTTTGAATCAATTGTAACAATTTGTTGTATAGGTTATGTAAAATTACCTTTGGAATATGCTCCATAAGAAGTTTCTGTCTGGCATTGGCGAAGAAAACGCCATTGTTTTATTGATTTTAATTGGAATTTAGAATTAATTCGCAAAAAATTGAAACACCAGTTGTTGTTTATTAACACTTATTGCAACAGTAGAAACAAAATGTGATGGATTTGTTGAATAATGACGTGTCTGGCTGTGTAAGGTGGTGCCGCCTATATAAAAAAATTCAAATTTTGTGATTCAATAGATTCCAATCTTGCACAATAATGTCAATAGTAAACGATTTGATATATATCTGTTATCAATATAAATGCGTCAGTGATGTGTCATTATAGTTGGAACGAGGACGTATTATTTTTCAACGAATACAATTTTAAGTTAATAAGCTTAAATGAATAAGCTGACAAATGTAAACAAGATGTTTTCAAAATCAATTAAAAATAAGACAAAATATTATTTGTCTGTTTTATTCTAAAATTTTATTATATAACTATTATATCAAGCCATTTTTTAAATGAAAATTACACATGTGCAACTATTACAGTGATAAGTGTATTGGTTCGAAGCTGCGCGATCAGTATTAGCAAATTAAAATTGCCAAATTAATTAATATCAATCAAGCAATGTTTGGTCAGCAACTACAAAATAATTGACAACTATCTACAAAGTTTTAGACGATTTATTAACAATTCGGAAGTTTGTAATAAAATCTTCCAATTTTGAAATTGAGCATAGAGCCTTAAAACTAGTATTTTTGTTGGTCACCAGTTAACAGACTATTACCTAAAAATATTCTTACATCTTACATCTAACTACCTCGGACCTTGGAATTATATCAAAGGCAAAAACTTTGAATTTTATTTTGAGCTTTATAGCTGCTATTTGTGGGTACCAGCTACAAAGTGGAAGCCCAAAAATTTTTACGACCTAAAAGTTATATTTATATATTTTGTCAGTAGTTTTGAATTTAAAACTTATGCTTCCTGCCTATAAATTGGAGCTTCAATACCGGCCTAAATTAGTATTTTTTGACACCAACTACAAAAAAAAAGAAAAGTTTTTCTACTCAAGACCTTTTTTAAAATAATGTTAATCTTTCAAAAGGTTAATATTAGAGCTTCTTGTCTTTAAATTGGAGCTTCAAAGTTGCTCTTTTATTGCACCTATTAGATAATTTTATGGACTAAAACCTAGTTTTAAATGTTTTAAGCAAGCTAAGGCTTAAAATCGCATTTGAATTGTTTTTGCAAATTTCTAATATCTCAAAAATTTATATTTTTGTGTACCAATTACAAAATAATAGTAGAAATTACTACCTACAAATTATTTTTAGATGTTTTATCAACTATTTTAAGTTCGAAACTAAGTTTTCCTATTGTTATTAAAACTTCAACCGACAAAAGTTCATATTTCTAGGCAGCAACCACAACAGTGTAAGTTTTTGTACATATCAAGACCTAACCATTAATTTAGGCATTTTGCCTACAATTCTGAAGCTTGAAACAAGGTTTTCCCAGTTCCGAATTGTTTTTGCGGCTTTAAAATTGATTGTGCTGTGCACCAATTAGAAAATAGATCAAGTTTTTAATAATTTTCTTATCTCAAACTCAGTTATAAATGTTCTGTTAGTAATTCTTGTGAGTTGCAATCTAGATTTCTTGCCGCAAAATTGCTTTTGAAGCTTAAAATATTGCAATAATTGGTATTTGTTTACCAATTGTAAAACGATTGAAGTTTTTGTACTAATTGTTTCTTATAAATTATTTTAGAAATTCCGGTTTTTTTTTGGGGGGTTGTTCTACCAGGAATTTCACTTCTCGGGAGAAGTGTAGAATTTCCTGTAGAGGCCTATTTCTCAGTTCCAGAGAGGTTAGAGTTTCCGCTTCAAAACTGGTTAGCCTATTGTACGCCATTTCTGTACAAGTACACATTATATGCTCGGTGGTCTCCACTTCCGACTCACATAATCTACAGACTGCATCAGCCGTCTTGCCCATTTTGTGAAGGTGGTATATCACCTGACAGTGTCCTGTGAGTAAGCCTACCACTGTTCTAATGTCTTTTTTTGGTAGGTCCAGGATCTTCTTAGCTCCATTTGCCGAGTATGTTATGAACATTTTTGCTTGCCTTAGCCCTGGAGTATTGCTCCAGTAGGCTTGCTTTTGTTCTTGTTCCCATTTATTGGCCATCTGCCTGAAATGG
>JARJEC010072607.1:0-11705 GCA_030264575.1 Tachinus sp. AB-2021 | reverse complement strand
TCTGTATTTTCCAAGTTTGCTGTTATCATTTCAGCATATTTGTCGACTTGTTCTGGTGTTGCCCAACCAACATGTCTTCTCTTTGTTACTAGCTTACGTCTTTCTTTACTTAGATTTAAAGTGATTTTTGCCCTTACCATTCTATGGTCACTTCCAGTCAAAAAACTGTTTAATATTGTCAATGCAGGTGCCATAATAACATCTTGTCGGTTCAAAAATGTATTGATCAAGGTTAAAAGTTCCTAGTAGATAGAGCAATTCATTTCTCATGAAGTAGGAATAACATTAGCTATATACTTTGGTTCTGGCATTTTTGGGCAATGAATCATTCTCACCTCTCATCGTGGTACCTATAATTTACTCATCGGATTAGACAGTATTAAATTTTTATCAATTTAATATACAAGCACGGGTTGTACTAAGATTATTCTTACATTATTGTACATTGCTTGGTGATCAAATGTATTTGTTTTTGTTTATAATCCGTTTCTTTTGTCTCCTTAGTATATCTATAAAATATATAAGATTGTTAAATAAGTATTTAATGCTACCCGAGGAGACAACTAATGGGCTAATCCAATAAGTCAATGTACTAAAATAAACACTATTGTAAGAAGATACATAAAATGTTGAGAAACAAAAGATAGGAAGTTGATCAGAATTACGGAATCGTAAACTACAAATTACATAGTTAGCTAGGACAACGTTTATTTGTTTAATGAATTGATTTGAATGAAAGCTGAATTTGTTTACATCAAATAATTTAGTTGATATCTAATTAAGCAACTTGCGCAATTCTTTGAGCATTGTTGAATTGTACTGCTAAATAAATATCCATTAACGTTAATTAAATTAGTCATACAGAAAATTGTACTACGCTAGTTAATGGAATGTTTAACAAATTTCTTATGTAAAATAAGAAAACGTTTTTAGTCGAAATGCAGTCCTCTCTACTGCTATAAATAACATGAAATGAAATGAAGGCAACGGAATTATACAAACGTATGCAATGTTCATCAATTTAAATAAGATGCTGATTTGTATTGTTCGATAAAGACAAAGATCCTGTCTGCTTTATGATAATATTAAATGCACCAAGGGCAGCACTTCTGCTTAATAATACGGAGCACAAATACGTTTGTCAAAATAACTTGTTTGCTAAATCAGGGTCGCCAATTACTTTTAAAGTTGTTGAAATAATTGAATATTTTTCTTTGTTTCTATCGAGATTCAGTTTTACGAATTTGCTTTAATTGCAATTATTATATAAAGCGCATTTTAAGTCTAATTAGGGAAAAAACAAATATGAAACAAAATCGAATTGTAATATGAAGTAATAGGTATCATAGCAAAATAAGTTTAATTGTAGTTGTACTTGTTTACAAATAATGATATTCAATCAGTGCAGTTAAAAAAGATGCACTTTTAACGATGCTAAAGCATATTATTAAACTATTCTGAGAATAAAGAGGGTGCAAAATAGGATTATCAATTAATTATGTTATTATAAAACGCTGTGTAAGCGATTAAGTGTGAAACTATTTGTGGATTGATATTGAATCCATATTCAGACAGCCCCTTTGCGCCTTGGCTGTTCCAGTAAGCGACTAGAAGGGAAATTACAAAGGAAATTAAAGCGCTTTTTATTATATACAAACCATATAGAATTTCATCCCCATATGACAGAATTAAAGAATATTTTTCGGACAATTCCGCCACAGTGTTTAAAAATCTGGATTCATTTGTAAAATAAAATTGATAAAGGGATTTAAATGAACTTAAACGGAGTGACAGGGACACACGTAATGTAATTAGTTCAAACAAATCCTTTTACGCGGTGCAATTCGTAGCATGCTAACTAGCTACCAGTGAAACTTAGTTTAGGCTTACTGGGTTTATCCAACAAGGAATCATCTTGATTTGCAGAAGTGTACATAATTATTTAGCCCTGCAAAGACGTTCTAGTATTCAATTAAATATATTGCCCCCGGAAATTCACCAAATACTGTCACACCGCCGTGCATCCGCGCCTCCAAAAGTATTAATTAACGAATTCAATTTAATAATTGAGTCGTTTTACGCTGACAATTACAAATTGATTCATGGAGCCCAACACAAATTTTATAATTGAACAGTCTTAGCAAAATGGAATAGTTTTAATCACTAACTATTCAGAAATCTAATTCCTCACAAATTTATGTATTAAATTCATCACCTCGCTTCTTCTCAATAGGCTACATTTATACACGGAATTCAGTTTAATTTGCCACTCTACTATTAATTCAGAAAATTCTGTCTTCAGGAAAAAATCATAACATGTCCTTTTTTTAATTTAACGAACTGTATTTATTCCAAAATTTACGCTTCACCGAGTGTTCAAGAGGTTATTTAATTATCTTAAATTTATAAGTTTTTAATAATAAATCCACTTTGTTATTATACAAAAATTTTGACAAATGGATTGATTTTTTACCATCCGATATTTTTGCGTTAATATAAATTCAATAATAGCCCATTTTGATAAATATTTAAACGATATAAATAAAAACTTAAATAAATTTAATTTAATAATTTTGGCTGAAGTAAATATTGAAAACAAAAACTCCACAGAAAATTTATTTTATTAATTCTAAATTAAGATCAACAAATTCAGGTGGGGGAATAATTGTATATATAAAAAATGACACCAATGCAACTATAATTGAAAATAAATTTCAAAATGCTGAAACAATATACTTAAAAATTATATTCAAAAAATTACCACCTTTATATATTTTAAATGTATATAGACCACCAGGGAATATTTTGTTATTTAATAAAGAATTAGAAATTTTTCTAAATTCAGAAAAAAAAAAACAAAAACATGATAATAATTGGAGTTACTAATATTTTGAAAGATTCACCGAACAGTAAAGAATATCAAGAAATTTTATACACAAATGGCTCTCTAAGAAAAATTAATGTATATACATGAAAAAGATTTAGAAATAATATTTTAAAACATCATGCATTGATCACATTTACTTTAAAAACGAGACATATATATATATATACTGCAGCAATAAAATCAAAAATATCAGATCATTAAATAATAAATGGAGCTATAGAAATTAATAAAAACAAAGATAACAAAAATATAGAAATTTTTGATAAAACTAATTTTATTCAAGAATTTACGGAATATTTAAAAAATATAAACTTAGACGAACAATATGATATAGATGACTTATTGAATTTAATTGCAAAAATTCATAACTTATAAAGTTAAATATACAATTACAAGAAAATTAACAAAAAGAAAACAAAATAATTGGATAAATCATGATATATGTCGAAATTAAAGAAAGAGATAAATTATTTCAAACTTGGAAAAATTATCAAGGTTCGCATGAAACAATGATTAATTTAAGAAACCAATACAAAAATTTAAGAAATAAAATAAATTGCAAAATTAAAAATTGTAAAAAAATAATATTACTTAAAGATTAATTTAAGAAACCAATACAAAAATTTAAGAAATAAAATAAATTGTAAAATTAAAAATTGTAAAAAAAATTATCACTCAAAGCTTTTCGAAAATTGTAAATCAAATATGAAAGAAACATGTAAATTAATAAACGAAATTTTGCTAAAGTAAATCACAAAAAGGAAGATAACATTTTTTTAAAATGTTTTGACAAAAACAATGACGATGTTATGCGAATATTTACAAACCATTTTGAACAACAATAAGAAGAACTAAATTTACCATGTGATAAAAATTTAAAATGTATAGAGAAATTACGTAAACCTGGAAATAATATATAACCTCAATCAATGTTTTTAGAAGAAGCAAGTGAAGAAGATATCACAAATATTATTTTAAAAATGAACAAACTTAAACCAGCCGGAAGTGACAACATTAAAATGAAAGAAATACAAACGATAAAAAAATTAAATAAACCGATTACAAAATTAATAAACATGACCGTTGAAACAGAGAAAATTCCAAATAAAACAAAACTTCGGCCATTTTAAAAAAGATCAAGAAAAACAACCCAAAAAACTATACACCAATCTCAATGTCAAACATTTTAGAAAAATATATACAAAATGAAACAATAAACTATTTAAACAAATTCAATATCTTAATAAAACATCAACATAGTTTTGAAAAAGACAAAAATACAACTCAACTTTTAGAACAAATGTTAAATTTACTAAATTCAAGTCTACATAAAAATAAACACGTATTATGTTTATTTATTGATTTTTTAAAAACATTTGACCGTTTTGACTGTGACATTTTAATTGAAATTTTGGAAATCTATAGTTTTAGGGGAAAAGTTAAAAACTGGTTTAAAAATTACTTGACTGGACAAACTTTTAAAATTAAATTGAACCAAAAATTTGGTAAAATATAAAAATTAAAAGAGGTGTTCCACAAGGAAGTATTTTGGGCCAATTACTTTATTTGCTTTACGCAAATGACTTAAATTCTTGCTTTAAAAACTGTAAATATTTTTTATTCGCTTACGACACAGTAATAATTTCAATCCACAAAAATTTAGATACACCAAAATTTACAAAACGAAATTTTTAAATTTCAAAAATGATTAAAAGTTAACAATAAACAAAGACAAAACAAAACGAATGCATATTAAATGTCCAAATCAAAATTATGAAAATATAATTAAATTAATACTTCATGACTGCTTACACAAACATAAACATATTTCAAACTGTAATTGTTTAAACGAAATTAGGTTGGTTGAAAAACATAAATATTTAGGCATATGGATTGACAAAAATTAAACATGGAATACACATATAAATGAAATACGGAAAAACTTCAGCTTCTACTACTTAAAACAATTTACACCTACAAATTTACAAAACAATGAGAGAATCAATCAAAAATTACGGTATAACTATTAAAAATATTTTTATAACAAACGAACAAATGAAGATAAATAAGATTATACGATTAAAGAACTGTTTAAACTACGATTAATTTTAAACAACTTCAATTTTATTAATTTTTCGGAAAAAATAATAACCGAACAAGACAAAATGGTCAATTTAAAATATAATATATAAATAAAGAGAAATTTACAATGAAATACCAACAAACATTTCATCCAAGAAAAAAATTTGGAAAATTTAAACAAGAAATAAAGGAATGGATAATCATTACTTAAACCAATTTAAAAATTATATGGCCAATAAACAAATCAATTTAATATTATATAAATAATCACATCAACAACAATATCAAAAGCCACTGATTAGCATTAGCTTATGGCAACCAATTAATTCTGTTAACCTGTTAATATTTATTATTATAGTTCAACTTATTAATTTAAAAATATTATTGTAAAAAATAATGTTATAGTAAATAAATTAAAAAAAACATTTATTACAAATATGAATAATTTATTGAATAATACTAAATTATTAAACAATTATAGGCAATTACTTGATTTAAAATGATTAATATAATTAAGGTAGAATAATAGAAGATTTATCCCTTAACAGGTGAGGTGGCTTAGCAGAACTTAATGGCGAGGTCGGGTCTAAATAACCCGACCCGTTATTGGGGCTAATTGTAATTTTTCTCAAAAATATAATATGTTATTATTAAACTAAAGCTTATATTAAAAATAAATCGTTTTTCTATATTTTTTTATGCATACTATCAAAAAATATATATTATTATAATAATTAATATTCTAAAGATTAATTATTATATACAATAAACCAATTCAATATTTGATGTCCGAATATGATGGAATTCAACAACATTTATTCTGAAAATTATAAAATTAAAACTCTACAAATATAATAAGAAAAGTATATATTTAGAGTTTTAATTTTATAATTTTCAGAATGAATAAAACTTCTAGCTTACAAAAATTAAAATTTTGATTAATAAGAACAATTCTGCAAGTCTTTTTATGAGCAGCTTTTACAGTCTGGTTTTGAGCACTTCTTAAATTGAATCTCCGTGTTTCTATGTTAGAGTAGCAAATTATAAAAAGTTTATTAAATTAATTAATTATATTGATTTGATATTAGTAGACCATTTTCAAAAGGTTTTTGCGAAGTTAAATTTAATTTTAATTAAAAAATATATTTATTTAAATGAACTTCCCTAAGTATATAGGGTGTTATCAAAAAACGCCGCAAGCAACAACTTTATTATTTTAACAACCGAAGAAACTGTATACAGAGTGTCCAGAAAGTTGTTCCGCAAAGGTCAAAAATTTCGAGAACTGACAATCTGATCGGAAAAACAAAAAATACGATTTATTAATATCTAAAAAAATCAATCCAATGATACTAAATTAAAACCAAATTTACCACCCTCACCCGTAAGGGTGAACTGGAGTAACTTTGGAGTCTTATATAGGAAATCCTATTTTTTGAAAATAAGCCACCTTTGTACTTTTTTATGTTGTGTGATAGCGCTGCAATCGACAAAAAAAAATTAAGTTTAAAAACGGTACGGCTTAGTTACAGTGCCATCTATCACGCAACGAGAAAAGTGTTAAATACAAAAATTACGTTTTTTACCGCTATTAATTTGTAAACATTATTTGTATGGCTTTGCGGCCTGAGCTTATTGGGCAATTGGCACGCATGCTCATACTATTCGCGCAGGCTGCCTATTCAACAACTCGGACAAACCACAATGTTTACACATCCTTCGTGAGAACAGTCCAACTAAATGAAGCTCCAATGAAGCAATTTGGCTGATTCTATCATTTCCTATACATGACCGCAATCCAGTAGTGATTCGTTTAGCCATATATCTTGAAAACGGATAACACGTCTATTTCAATGAAGAAAATGCACTGTCAAGAACATCAGCACCACCGAAAACCAATTCCGGTGCATTTGCAAAAACACTACTGTATACCGAGCTTCCTACATATTTCACATGGAATACATAACGCAAAACATGGGAATCCCACAAAAGAGCTAAAGCTGTAGGTGTCTATCCAGAAAGGTGCATAAACACTTATTGGAAGTGCTCAAATCGGACACTTGAACATTTGAGAGCAAACGGCCAACTTTTTGATAGAGCACTTATTTTATTGTCTGGATACTTCAGACAATCACTACCCATAATACCACGCTCAACAATTCCCGATTAAATTAACGCCTGCTTAAAATCATCACCAATATGGTAGAACGTACTGACGTTGAAATTAATAACGAACAAGCTTCTGTTTATGGAGATTGGCAATGGAAGACTTTTCATTGCTCCCAACGCGGTTTCGTCATTTGTTCTTTGAACATCATATTTCTCTCTGATTCATAGTCCACTATCATACGGTTTTTGGCTTGGGGACATTCAAGTATTAAACATTGAACAATATGAAAATTTAACTTTTGAAGCTTTCTGTATCACTGTTAAAAGTCATATTTTTGAACATTTTTTATTAGATCCGTATTATATGACATTCATTTGTAATAATATTTATAAAAACTTCTAAACTTTGACTGTCTACTTTAGCTAAAAATTCTAATATTTTTTGTTTGTTTTTGAATGTCGATTACATATTCAAAATTATAAATATCTGAATATGCATAAATTTTGCATTAAATAATTAAGATAATTATATATTATATATAGGCATATCCAGAAAGTAATTTCCATTTAATAATGAAAGGAAATCTAGTAGAGATACAGAAAAAGTATTTACTGCAAAATCTTAATCTATTTTTTAAAATATCTTCCACTGTCTTGTTGACATTTACCATAGCGTGGCACCTGTTTTTGTTTGCCCTTTTCATAAAAGCTTGCCGCCTGTGTTGTCAACCATATGGTAACTCATGTTTTAAACTTATCATTGTTGTTGACAAGCAAGAAATAATTTCAGAGTAAACTAAGATAATAGTTGCTAGGAGCAAGGTGGTGGCTCTATGGAGGATGGCCAAACAAGTCCCAGCCATGTGGAAGTTGTCTTTGACATTCGCATTATAATAAATCAAAACAATACAGTTTCTAAACTTCTCTCGGCGTTTATTTTACTGTATTGCACAACGCAGTTGCACAACACAGTATTGATTCATTTTAGAAACGGCGGGACTTTCAATCAGCGCCGCCAGATTAAACAAGCGCTATAAAGCAAACACAATACACAGCAAGCTCAAAATGAATAAATATTCTTCTCCTTAGCTCAGAGCAACTGCCGCGTATGTACGGAATTGCGATCACAGCGTTGTCGCAGTAAAAAAAATAACAAAACTTACTTTCTGGATATGCCTCGTATATTATTTGCTATAGTTTTAAAAGTCATGTTTTCAGAAAATTATTCCTCAATCCGGCCCATGTTAAAAATATTTATTATAATTATAGTAAATTATCGTTGGTTATAAAATTATAATGAAAAAATAATTTGAATTAATTAAATTTATGAATGTCTTGCTTTTCTAAATTATTTCTTAATTGGACCATTGATAAAATAATTAATTTTAACTAAATTATAAAGTTTTGTTTATTTATTAAATTCATTTTATAAATTAAATATTTTATTTTCACTTGCTTTTTTTATAATATTTTATTTTATGGTCGATTTCGATATATTTATAAAATTATCAAATAATTAAAAAATATTGATTGACAAATAAATAAATTGTTTCTTTAAAATCCACGCCATCCTAAATAAAATCCCCTGCAAATTTTGATTAAGTCATATTTTTAAGTTATATCAATTTGTTAATATATCAAAATATTAAGTGTTGTTGGAGGGGATTTTAAAGAAACAATTTACTTGTCAATCAATATTTTTTAATTATTTGATAATGATGACAAACCAAGTGAAAATAAAATATTTAATGAATATAATTCATTTGCACGTAATCGAAAAAGAAAACTTTGAGTATATTTATTAAATGTTACTTTATTTATAACCCACAAAAGATTAGTTATTACTGGTTTAATTAATTACTAGGATAAAATAATTACGCAAATAAAATCTAGTCGATTAAATAGAGAAGTCGCAAGCTGCTATTACATTGAGTAACAACGAACTCATACTCAGACCGTCAGACAGAGTTGAAAATTAGTTAAACAAACTATATTCCTAACTTAATAACTAATAATTGTATGGCCACTTGCAATTGAAATGCAATTAATATTATTTATTGATCAAATATAACAAAACTAATTTGAGTTACTTATATAAACCTATATTTTGGCATTTTCTACAAAATAGAAATTAAATATAAATCAAACATCTCCAGCATTATTAACATTACAAAAATTAACTAAAATTATACAGGGTGAGTCTGCAAAGACGGACCCCCTTGTTTTTCTTTAATATAGTTTCTAGAAAAAAAGTTCATATAAAAGTTTCAATATTTTCAATGTAGTTTTAAATACCCAACATAATTTTTTATAAAGCCGTATTTAAACGATGCGACTATCAACTTTTGTTTTTCAAATGATGAAATATATTATGAAAAAAAAGCTACGTTTTTTTTTCTCTTGATGTATAAATTTCTATACCAATTATTTGAAACATATCGGTAAAAATAAGATTTTAATAATAAGTAAAAAAAACATTATTTAGGGAAATGATGATAGGTGGCTGCATAAAAATAAACAAGAGCAGCTAAACATATTCAATAAATAATAATTGGAAACAAATGCTCAGGCCGTCATGATTGATACGTATTAGAAACAAATTGAATTATTTGAAGGTACCTGTGAGATAAATGAATGTTTTTTTATTGTTTGATTGATTCATGAAACAAATCACGTTTAATGTTAAATAATTTATTAAAGTTTTAAAATGAATTTATCAATATGACATTAATAGTTGGCGAATCAACTGAAGTTATGAAAAGGGGAAAAAGAGTGTACCTTGACCGTTTAGCACTGCGTCAGCATGTGGCAGATAAACAGTAATCCATCTGTTAGGCTATCCTATCCTAACCTAACCTAACCTAACCTAACCTATCTAACTGAGCCTCTACCCCCTTTCAAACAACCGAGCGTTTAGCGTGATATGAAGTCTTTCCTGCTACGATCACGAAAGCAGCGAGTCGTTTTAGTAGCTAGTGCATCAGTGGCAAATTAACAATTGCCTGCCTACGTGAGTGCGATTGGGTGGTTGGTATTATATAGTTGTATTAAATAATTAATCTAAATTCTAGAAATTATTATGGATATTGTGATCGCTTAAATAAGTTACAAACAACCCAAGCGTAGTCTAATTTATTAATATCACATCAAGATCGACACCACAACAATATCCCTGAGAGTGTTACGCCACAAGCAATCTAGCTTAAACATACTTAAGAGATCGTTAGCAAGGTTTCGCAAAACGCGTTCCGTGGACCGATTTTTGTTATAAATAAAAAAATTGAAACTGTGGTATTGGCTTCAGTTCATCATAATTCCCATGTGAGTACAAAAAAATTTAGTACAATGATAAGTTCCGTATCCAGGATTATCAGAAAACGCAAATTGCATCCGTATCATAGCAATATGACCCAAGAGTTAATTGATTAAATTGATTTTAATACCAGACTTAATTTTTGTAATTGGGCATTAGACAACATTGGAAGAAATCCAAATTTTCTAACAAATATTTTATTTACGGATGAAGTTACTTTTAAAAGCAATGGTTGTGCCAATAGACATAATCATAATATGCATTATTATGCAACAGAAAATCCACATTGGATGCGGAACATCGATAATCAAAAGTTTTGGTAATTAAATGTTTGGGGTGGCATAATTGAAGATTTTGTAGTTGGACTATATTTTTTTAATGAACCAAGTGTTCATTAAAAAAATATGGTCCATTCCGAATGGGAATATTTATTATAATTTGCTTACAATGGCCCTTCTGGAATTACTTGAAGATGTTCCATTAAATGTTTGCCACAATGTGATATACCAGCATGATAGAGCGCCACCCCATTATGCAGGTATTGCTCGGTAATATTTAAATAGTCACAGGAGGGATCGCTGGATTGGACGAGAAAGTCATATTCCATGGCCAGCAGAGTCTCTTGATTTAACCCCTGTGGCGGTTTGTCAAAAACTACCAGGAAAAGTCTATAAATGCGGAAAATATGAAACAGACGAAGAAGACGAGATTAAGACGAAATCTCGGCGATATCAAAATGAGATCTTGACAAGATCTCTCATTTAAAGAAATGTATAAATAAAATTATTACTTTAACAAAAATTTATTTAATAAATATGTTATCTTACATATTATGTGTACAATTTAAAATAATTTTTTCATCATGTCAAGATTTTATCAAGATTCAAAATTGAGATTGAGATTGATATGTGGAGAATCTCGGCGAGATTAAGACGAGATCAATTTTTTAAGATCTAGACGAGATCATGTTTTTTATAATCTCGTAGAGACAAGAAAATGAAAAGAAATTATCTTGTCAGATTTTGTCGAGATTCAAGATTGAAATCGAGATTGATATGTCTATAATCTCGGCGAGATCAAGTTGAGATCGATTTTTTAAAATCTCGACGAGATGAAGACAAGATAATTTTTTTTATAATCTCGACGAAACGAGATCGAGATTTCTCGTCTCGTCTCGAATACGCTGCAACATCTTTGTACGCACCATATTTTGCTGTTTAACCACACATAAATTCTCTATATTAACAACTTGCTTTTTTACTCACAATTTACGAATATTCCTTTAAAAAATAAAACAATTTACTAAGTTTTTAC
>JARJEC010072602.1:0-17729 GCA_030264575.1 Tachinus sp. AB-2021 | reverse complement strand
AATAAAATACAAGCAACGGGAATGAAATGTAATAAATATCTAAGAATAGTGGGAGGAAGGAGTTTCAGGGCTAGATAAAATAAGAAACGAAAGGATAAGAGAAAACCTACAAGTAGAAAGCATACATAAAACAATCGACAAAAAACAATTAACATGGTACGGATACCTAGAGCGGATGGCAGGAGAAAGACAAACTAAGCAAATATGGAATGCAAGGATAGAAAGAAAAGAAAAAAGAGGAAGAGCAAGGAGAACATGGAAAAAGCAATATAGGATAAATATTGAGAAGAAACGAGTGTAGCTGGCTAGAAGCAAGAATCAGAGCGAAAAATAGAGAAATGGAAAACGCAAATAAACAAGATAAAATAAAAAACGGCATGGAAAAGAAAAATCTCGACACCCGCTGGGTACCAGAGATCAATATATATATATATATATATGTATATATATATATATATCAAATATCGCATTGAGAGTTGAGTTGACAAAACAGTATTTATTTTAAAAATTCTACCAATATTTTTTGCCGAATCTATTGTTAATCAAAAGAAGTAGTTTACTATTTCAGTTTTTGACAATTTAACTAGATTAACCATTTACATGCGATGTTATTGTTTCATAATTTGATTTAAAAGAAATTGACAATTTATCAAATTAAATTAAAAAAATGTTCTGTTAATCAAATTGTCTTTTATTATTATACGTAAATAACAAGCACCAAATTTTCTGGTTACCTGATGCAAAAAGAAAATGTTTAAAAAACTGACAAAATGTGCCTCAATTCGTATAAATTTGTAAAATTTGTAAAAAATAATAATTTTATTAATTCTCCACTTTTTGATTTTTGATAAATGGCAATTTTTATAGATTTTTAATATTGAAAAAAAAAGTCAGATTCAAATATGTATTTGGAACGATTTTAAATTACTTTGTTGCACAATAATAATTAATATTGGAATATTTTTATTGATCGTGAAACTGTTATTGTAATAATATATTGACCGGGCACATGGAAAACATTTGAACAAAAAAGAACAATACTCGCTTTGACAATAATAAAACGAAATGACAAGCATAATATTTTTCAGTCTTATTTTACCGGCAAAATAAATCAAATGCAATTACAATGAGTTTCATTAAATACATTTTCATCATATCCCTGTGGATGCTATACTCGGCTGCTTCGCTCAAATTAAAATTTATTGAGGTATTTATATATGTTTAATCAATTAATTTTTTAAAATTTATTTATATATTTAAAAAAAAATAAAAAAATAATCTATTTGTTTAATGATGAACCAAAGCCATTAAAAATTGATCATTTTACTTTTATATTTTGCATTTATTTTACGTGCATTACAATTGCATTTACTGCGTTTGTCTACGAATGGTTAGTATATAGTTAAGTATATAGAAGGATCACTTTTAATAATCTATTTATTATTAAACACAAAACGCATGAAACTCTTACATGAATTTTATCCTAATTAAAACGTCGCAGCATTTTTATTCAATGAAATTGTTGTTTCAGCATTAATAGGATGCATCAGCGTCTTCTTGTAGCCGTTACATAACTATATAAATTTAATAATTTTTCTTTAAAATCTGCATATATTGAAATATAGAAATTATTATTCCATGCAATCTGCACAAAAATTTATTGATACATTTTATTCAAAACTATTATCTTTTTTTACGGATCTTATTATACAATATAAAATTTGATCAAAATTGAATGCACCAATTGAAAGTTATGATTTATTGTTAAACTTCATGCCTTTTGGTTAATGTTAGGCGAGATGCTCTTTATCAATATTATACCAAATTGGTCGTATGGAAATTAACAAATTATTAATCTATCTTGATTAGATCGATCGATCGAGTGCTTTGTTTACATAATTATTTGCGTGCACGTAATTCGGATTAAATTGAATTGTATATTATTTGCTTGCTCGGTGAAAATAAATTAAATATTTTAAACGGTTTAAAGAATATATAAATCTAAATGATTTCTTACAGTTTGGTTGGTTTAAAGGCCATTAAAAAAACTTTACCGTATAGAAAATAAAGTAAGCTTAAAATTAAACTCAAATGGTCTTTTTATAAACTTAAATCCGACGTTCTATTAAGTCCTTAATACATTTTAATTTTTTAACTTTGAATTGTTTAAGGGAAAAAGCTATATTATTAAAGGGGATAGCGGGATTGATTAATTAAAAATAATGAAAAAAATGTACTACTTTGCAATTTTTTTAAAGTTTATAATTTTGTTTTAATTGCTTAAACAATTAATATAGCACTATAAAATATAAAAGTTTTAATTTTAAAATCGTGCAGAATACGCATGAGTCGCAGCAGTGTTTGTTTCTTTATGTTCAAAATAATAATAATATGTTCAAAATAAAAAATATATCCAAATAAGAGCGCATTCCGCGTTAACACGATTAGTAACCCCATAAATAAGTGTCGCATTTATAAATATAGCTTTTCTCAAATGTAGTTCATTAAAAATTTTATATCAAGAGAAATAGAATATAAAGAAACCAACAACATTGAATAGAAATAGAATTTTTATGTTTTTTTTTTTTAAATTTTGAAACAACAAAAATTCTTTTGCACTGAACAGAACCACTAATGTTTAATTTTGCCTTAGTTTTCTTTAGTTACTTTCAACATTACAAAAGATAAGAAGAGAGTTTCAATTAATTTTCAATTAACCGTTTGCTTGGGCCAGTCGGGTCTATATTATGCTCTGTATGGTATTTATCGATCATAAAATGTTATTGTAATATTGATATTGACCGGTCACGTGAAAAACATTTCACTGGAAATGTTGAAAAAAGAAACAATACCTGCGTTGACAACAATAAAATGACACGCATCATATTTTTCAGTCTTATTCGACCAACAAAGTGGATCGAATGCAATTACATTGAATCTTATTAAATATATTTCAATCGTCTCGCTGGGGATGATACAATTTAAAATTTATTGCGGTATTTATTTATTTGCGATTTATTTATTTATTTTCCAAATTTGTACGTAAAATTGAATTTAAATTTCAATATAAACGTGAAGACATATTAAAACCCTCAATTAAATAATATGCCGCGACCAACGTGAAGTAACATTATAAGATGTCTTTGATCCATGCTAAATTGTAAATTATAATCCTTTATTGCGATATTTATTGGGCTAAAGCAAACAAAATTTGCCCATATTTTAATTAAATTTGCTTCAATTTTAATAGTTTTCAAAAAATATTGATCTAATTTCATTTCTTTGAAAATGTGTTGCAATAAATGTACGATAAATGAGGTTAGTTTAATCATATCGCTGCTTATATGTTTGGCCGTTTCGACCAATTCAAAATTAATTAATTAATTCGTTTGGGTATTTATTGAGTTAAAATAAATACCCAAATTACAACATAACTGGGATGAAAACCATCATAATTTTCAACTTCACAATAAAAAATGTATTTGAAGAACTAACGAATTAATCAATTAATTTTGAATTGGTCGAAACGGCCAAACATATAAGCAGCGATATGATTAAACTAACGAAACCGAAATTTTGATTGCATTTAATTTTGCAAGACTTAATTTAAAATGTTAGCATTAAACTAACTAATCACAGTACGTACCCAATGTTAATTTTAAATAAACAAATGTAGAAATCTTTCATGATAAGTGTATTTGTGGTTAATGCAAAGCAATTTGTTCTTTTTAATTTTAGGCAACAACGGTGGCAGAAAAGAAAATTATCGAGTGCACCAATAAAATCCGTCAAAATTACCCAAAAATGTGCACCTATATAATGAATTTCGTGAATGATAACATATTGGTAGATGGAATTTTAAAAAAGCAAACGAAAGATTATATAATATATACAAAAAATAAATACACTTTAAACACAGAAGAGTTGATACCTTTGCAGAAAGCTGATTGTAATTTAATATTTGTTATAATTCTATTTAGAAGCAACACCGTAAATTATTATTATTTACCAACACGCAATACAATTCTTGAATTTAAAAATAGTAGAAATGTTTATTATATTGTTATTCTACAAACCAAAAAAGAAATTGAAAAGGCTTTATCAACAGATAGAACTATAGTGATTGATCCTGAAGGGAATGTTTGGGGTAAAACTCCTGCAATTTATCAACCGGAAAATACAAGAAAAACATTTCAATTTGATTGCAATGATACAGCCATGATTAAATATTTATATGAATATGAATATGACAATTGTAAAAATTGTGAGGTGTTTATTTTTGACTATCTATTATCAACAAGCAATTCTCTTCCTGCTGTTGATAAAATTTTATCAATGGAATTTGCCAAAAAAATGAAATTATTAGTAGTCAAAAATAGACTGGCTAAGTCATGTATAGGAGAAGCAATTGAATCTAAACCAAACTCTGATGAAACATTAAGTTATCCATTTAAAATCGATAGAGATGTGGTTGCTGTGCCTTTGGCGCAACAAAAACTCAATAAATTCGCATTGGTTCAAGTTTTTAAAATTGATTTATGGTTGGCGGTGTTGGCAGCATACATTTTAACCATTTTAACTTTATATGTTTTGGTAAAATTTTTACACGAACCAAAACAATACAATCAAATTGAATTTGTAATGTTGCAAACATACGCAGCACTTTTGAGTCAATCAATTGCAACACCGGCCGACAGAATATTAAAAGTTTTATTTATAGCATGGGTAATGTTCTCGTTGATCATTTTGAATGCCTACAACGGAATTTTCTTTTCGTTTATAATCAGGCCAATATGCGAACCACAAATCGATTCCATTTTATCCGAACAATTTTTCAAGCAAATTAAATTTTTTGTATTGCCACGCCTACAAGCTCATTATATTCATTTTGGAACGGATATACCGTTCAATCAATTTCCCAAATCTATTAAAATCGAATATTACAGTGTGAACTTTGCTAATATCAAAAGGGTTGTCGAAAAGAGAGATACGTCCGTTCACATTCCATCCGAAACGGTGGCAAACCAATATAACTTGCAATTAATTAACAATAAATTGAACAGCTTTTATAAAATACCTATGGGAATGAAAATGTTTGGTATGCACGTCCACAAGGGACGTTTTACTCCTTATTTAAATAAATTCATACATGATGTTAATGCCAACGGTTTGATCGAAAAATGGTTTCGTGATTATACCGAAAAGCTCGATCTAAAGATGATGTTTAATGAAGGGCCGAAACCTTTAAAAATCAATCATTTTATATTTATATTCTGCATTTATTTCACGTGCATTGCAATAGCATTTATTGCGTTTGTCTACGAGTGGTTCGATTATAAACTTATTTCTTATTAAAACTATTCTATAGAGTATTCTTATAATATTTTTGATTTCGCACTGTAATTTATTAATTGAATTAATAAAAATGCAAAGTTCTTTCGGAAATTTTATTATAACATAATTGAAAGAATTCCTCCAACTCAATATAAAGCTGGTGTCCTGATTGTGAAGCTGTATTATGTTTGAAATCGTGTTTCAGGAAATATCACACAAGAAAATTTTTGAAATTGTTGAAATAAAAAAAACATATTCATATAACTTTTTTTTATAAATTTGTGCTAATTTTATTATTTTATCTGTCAAATAAGCATATTTTTAAATGGCACAACATTAAACTTAAATTAAAATTTAACAACAAAGAAATCTTATTAAGAACAATTTTGCACATATTTTAAAGTTTTTGTTTAATTTTATCCTCTCGCAACTCCCACAAAAAGTGAAACTATTAACTCCCTCGCGGAAAGGTTAAGGACTTAATTCTGTATTTATTAATAACAAATAATATGTGGACGTTTGTCGTATAGTATAATGTTATTAATAAATTCAGAAATTAATCCTTGATGTGCTGGTTATTTTTTATTACTGAAATTCCAACAAAGGACGTTTAACATTTTAAATTTATTAATGCATTAAGTTTGGCATAATCCAAAATGTCTATTAAATCATTCCAAGAGTGCCTATATTAAAAAAGGAAACTTTGGTAGAAAATTATCACCTGATATCAATCATAAACATAATTTTTAAAATTATAGAGATTATTATTGCAAAACGTATATTTAATATTCTAAATAAATACAACATATTAAATCCTAAGCAATTTGGATTTCATAAATATTTTAACACCACAGACGATATTATAAAATGTTTACTTGAACTTTACTACTTCACTTTTTCTTGACCTCATCAAAGCGTTTGATCTTGCAAATAGATTATAAAATACTATTAAATAAATTAAACATGTATGGTATACCAGGGACTGGTTATGATCTATTAAAAAATTATCTTCAAAATACATCGTAAAAATGTAACATCAAATCCGTTAAAAATTGGAAAAGATCCGTACTTAGTCACTTGCTATTTTTAAGATATGTCAATGACACTTAAATGGAAAATGGGGTAATATATGCATACAATGTGATGATTGCATCCACTTCTGTAAAAATTTTGTCAGAGAATCATCTTCAACTTTGATTTGGTTTAATTCAAATACATTATTCTTAAACCCATCCATATGATCATTCGCTGTTAATAAAATATAATGAACAGTCATTGCCGAACCAAGAAAATACTAAATTTTTGGTACTAATTACTGATTCAAAATGTAATTAAAACGACCAATTTGATTTAACGTGCAAGAAGCTAGCTCCTCTAAGATATGTTGCTGGCAGATTTTATAAAGTAATAGGAGAAAAGCAAGAACCAATAGATAGGACTTTTGAGATTTTCAGATGGCGAAAACAAACTACGTCATCTGCTGCAAACTCTATTATGCCAAAAGTTTAATTATCAATAGGATATAATAACTTCTATTGCTGGTAGCGATAGACCTATAAAAGTAGAAGAAGCGATTTTTAAAGCAAGTAATATAATTTTGCCTGGGATGATTGGCGTTGGTAAATATACTATATTAAGCTTTTGTGCTTTAAAATCACCACCACACGAAATTAAAATTGATTTAGCTTGACTTGGACATGTAAATGATGACTGTCTTGCTTTTACAGGCATGTTATTATTTATTAACAGGTAAGACATTCTATTAACCATTAATTAACTAAACGACAAGGTCTAATTATTTCGTTATATTAACTGTAGACATGATGATCTGGAAATACTCAGTTCTACAAAATTGAAATCAGGTTGAACCAGAGTGTTGATAATAAAAAAATTTAACCTATTTTTTTCACATAAGGCGCTTGAAAAACGTAACTTTAACCGTATGTTACTTTTTAAGCAATACAATATTTGACTGTGTCTTTTAATATACTAATCATTTTATGTTGGGCAACTAACATTCTGCATTATTTAAATTTATGGAGAGGAAGGAAGAATATGAACATAGGTATAATCAATTATTTATGACCTAATTTAGCAATTTTGTTTGCTTATTTTTCCTTCACCTTCTATTCTACAATTTTTGTATATATTTTTGAGCAGCATACAAATATATTTCTTTGAATTCAACCTGCAGGAATGCTGCTTAAAATTAATACATACATTGTCAAATGCTAATATATTTTGAATTGTCTCCGATACCCAGAAATCTGACTGTTTTGAAAGAAGAACGAGTTGGACAATTATGACAAATATATTTTATTGTTCAGAAATTGGGAATTGAAATTATTTAATAGAATATTTCACAAATATATTGCTTATGTTGTAGATTGAAGATGTTATTCTATATATACATATGCACAAGACAATTGGGAAAAAACTTTGGATTATATAGTTCAAAATTTACAAGCCACGGAACTATGTTTGAAAAGGAAGCACTAAATTGTTATAAAGTCGATAGAAATTGTGAAATTATAACTACTGGTTTAATAATTTATGAACCTTTTTTCCTGAATTGCATATTCTCCCAATGGAATTATTATTGAAACTGGCAATTATAAGAAATAATATGCCCATATTCTGGTTGGTTTTTGATTTTTTTTAAATTAATTTTAATACAAATATTTCTTTCGGGTACCAGTATTCCAGCAAATTAATTTGCTAATAATATTAATTACTTTACTAAACATTAATAATGAAACAAAATTAAAAAATGCATGTTATGGACAAGTACGGTTGGAAATGGGTGTATTACATGTAATACAAACACGTTTAATTTTATTATCTTCACAATCAAAAATGTTCATCAAGATTGTCGTTGATTTTGAAGAAGAATTTGCTTACAACATTAACTACAGCAATTTTATATAAATATTTAAATAATATGTTACAAATTTTATGTAAAAATAAATACTAAATATACTTTTTTATGTAAAAATGTCTATTTAAAAATTATAAAAAGAAATTAACAGGTTGGCTTCCGATCATCCCGATTGCAATGTTCTGGCCGAAATAAATTGGAAATATTTTTTTTTTAATAAAAATGGAAAATCCTTGATAGGCTTCCACATAAATATGAGGTATGTCAGGCTCTTACTGACTGAAACCCCTCCTCATTGTAGTAGTACAATATAGATATGGTGTTCAAATTTGTCATCAGCTAAAATAAGAGCAGATAAATTTACAAGAGCAACAACTATTTGCATTATATCAATGATAAAAGGTGCCATATACCTGAAATTTGGCCATACAAAATTGTGTATGTTTTCACTCATTCAATTGCACGTCCAATGTGAATACGTGCTCTTACAATACTTACTGTCTCTTCCGCATCAAGTTTCGACAACTGCTTGTCGTTCCTTAAAACCGGAGGTCTAATTAATTTTGTAAAATTATCTTTACTTTCTGTTTCAATTAATATTCCCTTGTGAAACATTATTCTATCACTAAGGTTAAAGCTTTGCGATAAGATGTTTCCAATTAAAATATTTTTATCACTTGTGCGTCCACCATATCCTGCACTTACATACGATATTGTACCTGTACCCTTTATAATAGTTATAAGTCAAGATGTGGCATATAGTTGGCATTTGCAGCAATCCACTTGTATTTATTAATATATATTTATAATATTTTTTAAAGCAAACAGGCAAATTCCTTCGCAACCGATAATAACGATAATGCAGAATAAAAATTTCTGCTGGCTGAAGATGCAGAGTAGTTAAAAAGAAGCGCAAAATATGTGAAAGGAATAAAAAATTTTATTTTAATTAATACTTGCACAATCTTCACTTCTAAATCTTTGCCAATTTTATCATTATAGGCTTCCACATCTTTTGCACAATCACACAAACTGTTAAAAACACTAAATTCAACACTAGTGAATGCTTTCAATTTTGCAGCGTTATTCAAATTGTAACAATCACTAGTTTTCGTTTTCATATCAACAAATATTTTTTGTGTTACTTATCTTGTCTCGACACTGTGAGATTTTCGCAGTTAATAATGTCGGTGTCTGCTTGATAAAAATCAAGATAGTCGAAACATTTACAATCTTCAATCAATTGTGGTGACAGAATAATATAATAACAATAATAATAATATTTTATTCCTGAATCTATACAAGACATAGGAATAGTTAATTTCAAAGCAAGTCGGATAGCACTGAGATCAATACTGTTACAAGACATATGTACGAAACAACAGAAATCGTAGCTGTCCCCAGACTTGCAAATCAAAAGTAGCAAGCAACACGTTCATCATTGTTGCCCTACACTTCCTCATCAGTTTTTGTACCTTCTGCACAGTGTCTACCGTGGAGCATCTTTTCCGGAAGCTGTACTGCATATCAGACAGACCGCCTTTGTCCTCAAGTTCATCGAGCAGCCTCCTGTTCAGGATCTGTTGCCTGTCAAAGCTTGCCGATTACGTTGAGGATACACAGCGGTCTGTAAGACTTGCCCTATCCTCTCTTTGCTGGCTTTTCTATGAGTGTTAGTCGGGCCGTTTTCCACTATGATGGGAAAATACCCTTACTCAAGAGAGCGTCGAATGTGGTTTGAAAGGCTTCTGGCCGTCTTTTGGCTATGGCCTTAATGCCTTCCGGGGGATGCCATCCGGCACTGCCGCTTTGCCGATCTTTATCCTTCGCCCCGCTTCTCTGATCTCTTCCTAGAAGATATTGGGTGTGTCCTCAGGCCTGCAGTTGATGGGCGGCCACGTGTTTTTAGGTTGCTCGGGAAAAAGTTCCTTAGCCAACTCCAGTTGCTCCTCTTCCGTCAGACAGACTAGCGAGCGTATTCCGGTTCTTCCAGTCACAATTTTGTAACCAGTGGCCCAGAGATTGGGCAATGCTTGTTCAATGCTTTCTTTTTTGCCTCGACTATTGCGGTCTTTAAATTTTTACGGCATTGCTTGCAACTCTCCGTTAGCAAAGCCACCCTCTGCTGGTTTAAAGTAAGAATTCTAGGTGCGAGCGTAAGATCCCGCCTAGCTCGTACGCACTTTGTCCTTAGGTCGGCAATTGTCCCGTTCCACCAGTATGCAGCTCGTCTGTGCTTTCCGGGCTTTTTTGACAAAGAAAATTGCTGCAGGTTTTTACAATGGCAGACATCAACTAAAGGTTTCCTTTTGAGTTGCTTCCGCAAACTGTTTAGCTAGCTTGTCCGCACTCTCTTCTTTGTAGTACCAACCTTTCCTACCGGGGCGAGTGCACTTGTATTTGTTTGGGCTGTGATTTCTATGTTTATTGTATTATGTAAGCAAAGGTTTTCCTCCTCACCTACTTCCGACTTGGATGTGCCTAGTCAGAATTGAAGAACACATAAACGTCCATATAGGACGAGCCCCCTTCCCTTTCAAAGGTCGGATTGTTGCCCTTGTTGAGAATAACCAGGTCGTGTTCTCCTGCCCATGGGGCCCATGAGGCCCTTTCGATCCTCGATTGCGGAGCACCAACTATGTGCCTTGGCGTTGAAGTACCGTCTTAACAGTATCTGCTTCGTGTGCTACTTCAAGTCATTGCCGAGAGCCAGTAAGATATTAAAGAAGTCGTCTGCTTGGGTTGTAAGTAAGAAGTAAAACGAGTAAAAAACTGTATCCACAATCTCTGCCTATACGATACTCTTCCCATTGCCTGTTTTGTATATCCCGGTGTGAGAGAAAGGAACGTAGATGACTGCGTCAGAATTTTGATTGATCAACTATCGCGCACTTGCATTGGCAATACTTTTTGTTGGCTCCGAAATCCATTAGGAGATCAGTGGCCGTCCTGCTTCTACCAAGATATACTTTATTGATCTAGATCAGGAGAACAAGGCGCTCTCTTTTCTGGTTCTCCTGTGCTTTTAATAAGGCCTTGTAAGCTGGGTAGCGCATTGACTCGGCCTTGTGTCCGACTTCGTTACATAAGTAACATTTTGTTTTGTTTTGACAGTCCTTTACTTGTTGCCAGTCCTACTCGCATTAATAGCAGGTGTCTTTTTCAGTCGAGCAATCTTTAGCAAGATGCCCTACCCTGCGTAATTTGTAGCACCTTTGTACCGCTTCCAGCTCTGTGATTCGCAACAAATTCCTGCCCTCGCCGATGATCTTATTGGCTCTGAATATGGTGGCGGTACTCTCGTGAACAGTAAGAAAAGCTTATCTGGCCCTTTAGCTGTTGAAACTGTCGGCGACTAGTAGTAGATCTTCGGTTCTGCCGAGTGCTTCTTTTGTTTCCTCTTTTTGAGTCGTGTCGTCGATGTCCATTATCATGAATGAATTCATGTCGCGTTTAATACCTCTACGACAGCCATTTTCATTATTTTGTCGCTTAGCGCTACCCGGAAGGTCATCTTGTCTTTTTCGTACTTGCTTTTTGTCGTCAACCGCACGCTATTTTCACCGCTTCAGCCTAGCCACTATTATGTTACTTTTTCATGTGTTTAACCTCTAAGTCTGCATAAGTTGTGCCTTGCGTTAGCTTGATGCAATTGGGTCTACGTTTTGCTTAATCATGCCTTCGGTTGGTCCTTGGTGGGAACTACCGTCCTTTCCTCTTTTATATTATAGTACTAAACGCAAGTTTTCTCTCCTGCTCATAACTTGAGGGTAATTCTGATGATAGAAGAGTTAACGCCTATCTGTACTAAACACGCCACATTTTTTTTTTCCTTTTTCTTGTTAATGGCTTCTTCTTCGCGCAAGGCTTTAATCAGCTCTTAATTGGATTTAGTTGCATCCTCGCTGTCTTCTAGAGGAAGGAAGGTAAGTCTTTCCTCGTTGATTTGTGTTTCTTCTTATTCGGTGACGAGCCCATAAGAAGTAAGGCTGCATACTACATTGCCGGTCAAAATACAGACCTTATCCATCCGAGTCTCCTAATTTGGACTTTTATTTAATAATGTTGCAGTTCTAACTGCCGACTTTTTACCTTTTTTGGTGCGATTCTTGTGATCAAAACCCATCTTCAACACTCTATCGGGGTTACCAAGGTCATACATGGAATATCTTCTGCTTTTCTCAAGGAATCTAAAAACGTTACCTCTTTTGCCAAACATCTCAAAGTCCTGTATTTCTTCTTCTGACTTTTGGCCGGTCAAGGTTAAAAAATCAGCATTCGTCTCGATCTTACCTAGATCATTGCGTGGGATGTGGTTGTATATGTTAAGGTTTTTGTTGCCCTCCCAAAATCCATGATTAAGTCCACTGTTACCAGCGGAGAGGGATTACTCGATCTCTCAGGAGGCTACAGTGCGATAATTTCTTACTAAAACTACAAATTCCCATTTTCTTTAGGCTAAAATTTTCTAGCTACGGGCAGCCGCGCTCCCGAGATTTAGTATGATATGGCTCCACCGAAGGGTGAGAAAGATAGTTTTAGTTACAAGGCCCTCGATACCTAATAACGATGGTAACTGGAAAAGGGAGGGGGGCAAGAATAGACCGAATAGGTGTCCAAGAACGGACGATAGATCGTAGAAGGGAATGGGGGCGAACATGGGGGTGAAATAATGATAATGTAGATGAAGTGATAGTTTTGCTGCCAAAGCAGTGGTTCACTCACTCATTCACACACTCACTCACACACTCAATTAAATCATCTGTTGATATGTTATAATTTAGTTCCACTGGGGTATTTACCAGATTATCAAAAGTACGGAGAAGAATTTGTATTAGTAAGAAAAGTTGTCAGATCGTCTAATTGCAACAAATTATCTCTTTCGCAATTTTCTATTGACAAAGCGCAGGGCTAGCTTATTTAAAATAACCGTTTTTAATGCCGCTACAAATCGCTTTCATGTGAGATTAGTATTGAAAATTTCATGTTGCCGAATAGTACAAAATGCGTTTTCTATGGGATCTTGATTCAAATTTCTACAATTTAAAAGTTTAAAATTTTTGTTGGAACTTAATTTATTAAAAAGAAATATTACTGAAGCCATCATCAATAAATGGATACAAATTAGTGGCATCTTTACCAAAGACTAAATTTATTAATTTCCGATTTTTAATTGTAATTGGCATATTAGATCAAAATTTCATATGTCCAAATGAGAGTGATGCTCCACATCTACATGGTATAATTGCAAGGGGATTTTGACTTGTCTCATTTAAAGAATCACACAATTTTTCTATAACTTCTACAAATTCCGCGTCTGCATATTTCACGTGTTTATGTCATTGCTAAGAATATGTGCTAAATCGTCGGCATAAATGATATACAAAAATGGTTTGGGGGATCAGTATGATATTTATTCTCTTATTTTTAGAACTTGTTTTCTATCATTTAAATAAGATATAGAAAGATATGCATGTAGACTATTCCTCAATTGCCTAATACCTCTATGCAATTTTGAAAGCAGAATTTTATTATTAACCATGTCAAATGATTTGGACATATTAACAAAAATGCCCAAAGCAAATGAACATTGATCTATCTATTCAATTAGTTCGCTTAGCAGACTGCATAAACCTTTTTTCACTTCACCATATGGGCAGTGGAAAGAGCAAATGCAGAAAGGCAAACAGGAGAACAGCTCAAACCTGACAGTGTTACTTCACTGATGCTGAGGGATGGAGAGATGTGGGAGGTTGTAACAATATTTGCAAATTCAGTGATACGTTGTAAAGAACAGGAGAAGAGAGCACGAAAGGATCAAGTAGGTGCTTAAGAGGAAGCAATAGAGCGAAGTAATGTCGTAAGGCGATTCCACTTTATTGCATAAAGTTAAAGAGGAGGTTATTTTTTTAGTTAGGGTCAGTCAGTCTAACAGCAGGCTAATCCCACACTGTTGCCCGCACAAGATCAAAGCGGCTTCGCCTTTTAAAGGTTTTTTTGCCACTCTTTAACTAACAACAAAAAAAAGGACTGCATAAAGCAGTATTTACGTTTTTATGTCTTACGAAACAGTGTTGCTTTATGGAAATTGGTGCAAATCAATCTGTAAAACTGATTCACCTGTCTTTAATAAGATGTTAAAATATTTTTAAAAATCAAGATAAAAGCCTTTTTGGTCTGTAATTTTCTTATTGATTCCTTCTTATATAAAGGACATACAATAGCTGGTTTAAGGTGGTCGGGAAATGTTCCCGAGACAACATTAAATTATCTATATGCATTAACTGAAGTTTATGTATTTTTTTAATAAATTGCGGCACATCATCAACACCACACGATCTTTTATTTTTAATTATTTGCATACTTTTATAATATCTTGTTCTACAATAGGATACAGATACATAGTTTTTTCACATTTTCGCACGGAGTTTTTTAAATACTTTAAGTTAAAATTTGTTTCTGTAATTTCAATCTCAAAAAAAAATTATTAAATCTATTTGCAGTTTCTTTTAGAGAGTTTTTCCTATCGTCTGGGTATATACTTGGTTTTTCATTTTTGGTTTATAATTTATTATATCCCACATTGCTTTAGATATATTTTTGGAATATTATATATTTTATATACGCCTTTTTTGCTGCATTTATCGTCTATATATATATATATATATATATATATATATATATATATATATTATATTCTACTATCCTTACAGCGTCCAATTGCATTCACTAGAGCGTCCATATATGTATGCACCACCATGCAACATTACACCAATGACGTTAAAAATGTTAAAGGAACATTCTGTAAAAAAATTGGACGGACGTTTTAATGATGATTTTCTGAAAAATATATACTGGTACAGGAATTAACGCGTATACGTTTATGCAAAAATAAACATGACAGACTCTCGCTTAAAAAGTGTCCGGTAGGTTTGGCATCAGTGTTATAAAATTATGCTAGCTTAAATGGAGAATATGTGCTGCAAGTACTGAATTGAATAAAAGTGGAACGTGCTCACCCAACTATAAAAACCATCCGGCGTGTTAGAAAGAACGCGCAGTTAGATATAATTTAGTGACTGCAAGTTCTCTTTAGGGTGGAAAATTTAAAAACGCATTGGGCTTAACGCACACATACGTTTGAAAAAAAAGCATTAATATATTAATATATTAATATATGTCCAGCGCGTCTATCAACATCTGCTGCTTCCGATTTGGCTTTGGGTCGGCTGCCACTCTACCATCAGCGGCCGTGTCGCCTCCACCGCCACCACCAGCGGCTCCGAAACAAGAATCTCGTAAGCATTTTTATATATATTTCTAAAATTACAATTTTCTTATCAAGTTATATTTAAAATTGGATTATTTAAAAACAAAATATATTTTTAGGTTGTTTGTAAAAAAATGTATGCTTTTTTTCATCAAAATAATTTTATCATAAATATTTAGCAAAAATTACATTGTTTTAATATCACACTTTTTGTGTTGGTTTACTACTATGGTAATAACTGGTAGTCCATATTAATAATTTTGACAAGTGTTGAATCAAGAAACTGCTTATTAAACCTTTTTTGCAAATTATTTAGAAGAAATTCTTGAGTGACTTTTTTCTTGCATAATAAACAGCTAGGCGGATGAGTGGGCTATTTAAATAATAGGTACTGGTGCATATTATATATTTTGGCAACCCGCCCAAGCAGTCCAGCTAATTAGTAATCAAGAAATTAAATTAAAATTACTAGTCTAATATTTTAAATCGTTTTTTTTTAAATTATCGATCCGGTAGTTGCAAATATAGCCCGCACAGCGACCCAATTATTTCGTTCTCAAAAGATTTATATAAAAACAGACGAGCGGGTGGGTGGGTCACTAAATTTAAAATTAACGGTTCAATATTTTTTCCCGTTTTTGATATTATTGACCCACCTAAATACCAAATTTGCTCAAAATTTTGCAAATTTTGCAAATTAATTTATCAAGCTCAAAAATTAATTTAAAGTTTTTATAAATATTTTTGTTAAATTATATTAAATATTTGGATTTGTTCAAACACAGGCCACAATATTATCAATATCGACTAAAAATTTTCACCAAACGTGTTCAAAATGTTGCAAATTAAATTAGCAAGCCCAAAAATTCATTTAGAATCAATCTTTTGTTTCAGTTTGCAATTCGGCTTCAATAAAAATCATGCAGAGGCCACAAATTGTTGAATATCTTTCTGAAATGTATAAAAGCTATTTTACATAATTTAAAATAATACTCAACTTACTTGCTAAATTGCTGAAATAAAAAATATAAAACAAAATATTATTTATTATAAGAATACAGTTATGCTAACAAAATCAACAAAAATAATACAAAAAAGTAACAAAACATTTCTGAATTAAACCATCGTAAAGTTACCAATATGAAAGTTTCCAATGTAACAATATTAAAAAAAAGTAGTAGCAAAACAAAGTAGCAAATATTTGATTTTTATCTAGAATGTTGGTGTCGAACACTTCGTTTTATTTTGTCAATAACGTAAAACTTAGTCGAGTTCTGAATTAAGCTTTATTTGTGTCATTCTTCAATTAGATACAGTCAAATTCTAATAGTGCGTACACATTTGTAACATTTCCCCGTAATATAACATCGACCAACAATCCTGCCGAATAAAGGTTTTGTGCCGTCGAATTAAAGGAATCTTGTACTGTGATGTTGCAGCATTTTATTCCTTGTTGAGGGGTTACGTGACGATGTTCTGTTACAAGGAAATGTTGCAAGTGTGTACGCACTATAATAAAAAAACTTAAACCAAAATAAAAATATACAAAAAGTTGACTTTAATTTCAAAGTATTTTGGCAAATTATTAAATATTTCGTTCAAATCCATGTATATAAAATAGTGAATATAGTGTAACTTACATAGCGTGGCCTATGAAAAGCATTATTATTATTATAAAATTTAATATAGAGACGGCTCTTTGTCACAGTATATGTACACGTTGCCCATTCTCTTATTATACGAGCTGCACGAAAAGCATTTGTTCAGTACAAGATTTATTCTAATACAGACTAATACTGATTTATTGATACAAAAATATATTTTTTTATAATATAAGTATCAATTTGCTGATATATATGAGAATGGGATACGTAAACTCAATAGATCAAATTATTGCTGAACAGGAGAACAAATGAATATGATTTATGAAAATAATTCTAAATGAAATATGAAATTACTGATGACACATTATAATACACTTACTTGCATTACATACTATAATATAATTATAATTAAAATAATGAATAAAATTAAACTGTTGTTTCGACATCTATTAAATTAGCTGGTCTGGGGTCTGGTCCGCTTGACTATATATATATATTGTGTACTTATTCACAAAAAAATCCATCATTTAGTTGTTGAATTGTTATGACATTTCTTCCATTTAAAACTGTATTATAAAATAAAGTACATTTTTCATAAACAATAAATGTGTTTGGTATTCTTACATTTATTTACCATTTACTT
>JARJEC010072597.1:0-12960 GCA_030264575.1 Tachinus sp. AB-2021 | reverse complement strand
TCGCGAACTAGTTCGGTCCCTGTCAGGTACCAACAGTTCTGATTGTTATTCCAACTAGAATCGGAACTTATTTGAAACTGGGTTTAATAAAACAATTTAGAACGTATTCATAACTTGTCAGGAACCAGTTCTTGAAATGCGTATTAAAACAAAGCTATAGTCAAAGTGAATGGTTATACAAGTTTTTTTTGCGAGAATATAAAGATAATAAAGATAAGAACACAAAATATATTTACAGAGAATGCTGAAAATTAAATCTTAAATATTGAATAAAAAAGTTTATAATAGTTATTTAATATCTAAGTTGCTACCGGTTGTAATAACTAATGATAATTAACACTTATTAAAAAATACATGGAATGTTATTACAATTATTGGCTACGCCGCAAATTAATGCAAAAACAAGACATTTTTAACGATACAATCTAAAGTAACACAAAAGTAATGGAAGAGTAAGAAATGATAATAACGGGATAGAAAAAATCTTACTTCTTACTTAATACAAGAAATACAAAAAATATTAAAGATATAAAACAAGAAAACAAACTGAAACAGGATGTGACCACACTGCGTGGACAATAACTAAATAAGTATAAAAAGTCGTACACCTAATGGTAAAAGATCTAAAGATTAAGTCATTTGTTACACATATTTCATTGTAGATGATCAAGCAGATTTAGGGCAGAAAGAAATGTTTTACTATAATTTAGAAAATTTGGAAATCAAAGTAAAATGATAGTTTACGTAGTTAATTCAAAAGATACAAAAAATATTAAAGTTAATATTAAATAGTAAAAACAGAATAGCAAATAGCAAGCGCAGTAGTCGCTTAGCCAAGAGTAAAAAAGTCTAACAAAATATTAAATAATTGCAAAAAGTCCAACACATAATGGCAAAGGATTTAAAACAAAATAAAATAAAGTTTAGAAGCTAGATATTATTTAAGATATATATACCAATTTCATTGTTGACTTAATACACGTAGATTTGTACAGACTAACATTTTTTACTCCGATTCTGGGCATTTATACTGCTTGGAAGTCAATAAATCTATTGTATTTGCAATTAATACCAACAATCGATAATAATAATACATTGTTCTATTATTAATTGAAAACAATTTCTTTTAAAATTGATAAACATAATTTTATTGGGCGCTATTCAATATTTTTAATACAGTTTGAAATAATAAAAACATAAATGATTGACAATTTAGCTTTTGTTACAAACATTAATAGCAACATTAATAGTGCTATATAAATTGTGTTGGATTAAACAATGCATTGTTATTATCAATTGTTGAATTCAGTTCTAATGCAATAGACGATTGGCTCTCAAGTATAAATATCCTGAAGCCGAATAAAAAAGTCACAGTATCTAGCAGATCTCAATCAAACCGTTGCAGTTTTTACCAGATCAGCTCAGTCAAAAAATTGCAGTTGGACCAGATCAGCTCAATCAGCTACAATGAAATTGGTAAGTTTAATTTAATTTTATTTTATTGCAAGTCCTTTTTTAATATGTCATGTTATTTATTCCTTTAATTTTTTGGATACTTGAGGCGTCTGTTAATAGTTTTGATCCTTTCTAAACCCATTTTTGTCTAAGGTTAATTAGTATTTTTGTTTTCACATCTTAATATTATTTATATCTTTTACATTAACTAAGAAGTAGTTTATAGCTCTTTCATTTAATTTTTTGTTATTATATTTTTCTTGACCCTAAATGGCCGTCCATTATTGTTGTGTTTTTCAACAAAATTTTCTTCATTGCTAACCTGTGCCAATTTTTGTATATTATTTTATGTTATTAGATTATCCTATTCGTTTTTGCGGTATTTGCTTGTACTCAAGCAAATTTAGAGCAACAACAGAACCAGCAGTAAGCATATACACTCATATTGAGCAATTCAATTATAAAATAAATCATTTCGCAGGAAGATGCTACAACAACAGCAAGATCAGCAACAACTGCAGTAAGTTAAATTTAATCAATTTAATTATACAGTTTATTTAACTACATAGTTGCTTCATATATTTATTTTAAAGGAACAATTTAACCAAAACAACTAAGTTAATAAATTATTTCACAAATTAATTTTGCAGAAAAAGCCATCAACAGCAAGACCAGCATGGACAACAGTTTGTTTTATTTAAATAAATTATTGACATTTTTTATAAATTAATTTTGCAGGAAAAGGCAGCTCCAACAAGAGATCCAACAACAAGAGCTGTAAGTTTTAATAAATCAGATTTTCTTATTTGTTTTTAGTACAACAGAAAGCTTAATTTAAATATACAATGGAATTGTTCTATAAATTAATTTGGTAAAAGAAACCAATAGTTATTAAATTGTTTTATAAGTTATTTTTACAGAAAAATGCATCAACAAGAAGATGAGCAAATGCAATTGTAAGTTTGATTTGATTTAATAATATAACTATTTCATACATTTATTTTAAAGAAAAATGCAGCAACATCAATATGAAGAACAACAAGAGCTGTAAGTTTTATTTAAACGAGTTACTCAATTGTTTTATCAATTTGATATTTCAGGAGAATGCAACAGCAGCAGCAACATGATCAGCAGCAGCAAGAGTAAGTCTTATTTGAATAAGTAATGGAATTGTTTTGTAAATTAAACTTACAAAAAACAAAGGTAATTAATTGAATGAAAATTATATTTACAGAAGAAGACATCAACACCAAGATGAGCAACTGCAGTTGTAAGTTTTATTTGATCAAACTATACAGTTATCTGATACATTTATTTTAAAGAAAAATGCAGCAACAACAATATAACCAGCAACAAGAGCTGTAAGTTTAATTTAAATGAATTACTTAATTGATTTATCAATTTGACCTTTCAGGCGAATGCTTCAACAACAGCAACAAGACCAGCAACAACAACAGTAAGTTTAATTTGAATAAACAATGGAATCGTTTTATAAATGAATTTAATAAAAGAAAACAACAATTATTAATTTGTTTTGAAAATTATTTTTACAGAAGAATGCACCAACAACAAGATGAGCTGCAGCAGTTGTAAGTTTAATTTTACTTAATAATATAGTTATTTCATACATATATTTTTATAGAATAACGCAGCAACAACAATATGACGAACAACAAGAGCTGTAAGTTTTATTTAAATGAATTACTGAATCGCTTTATCAATTTGATATTTCAGGAGAATGCAACAACAACAGCAACAAGAGCAGCAACAACTACTGTAAGTTTTAATTAAATTGTTCATTTGTTTTATCGGTTTAATATTTCAGGAGGAAGCATCAACAACAACAGCAGAACCAGCAGCAACAACAGTAAGTTTAAATTTGAATAGTAATAAAATGGTTTTATAAATCTATTCTACAAAACAAAACCCATTAAATTGTTTTGAAATTATTTTTACAGAAAAAGGCATCAACAGCAAGAAGAGCAACAGCAGTTGTAAGTTTGTTTTGATTTAGTTATAAAGTTATTTAATACGTTTATTTTAAAGGAGAATGCGGATGCAATATGAAAATCAATACCAACAGTAAGTTTTATTTGAATAAGTTATTGACATTTCATAAATTAATGTTGCAGGAAAATGTTACCTCAACATCAACAACAAGAGCTGTAAGTTTCTCTGTAAGTTGAGTCTCTCAACATTATTTTAACGACTTATTTCAGGAAACAACTGCAACAATTTCAGCAGCAGCAACAGTAAGTTTTATTCTATAAGCAATAGAATTATTTTATAAATTAATTTTATTTAAAAAAACAACAGTTATAAACTTCTTTTGAAAATTATTTTTATAGAAGAAGACTTCAACAAGATGAGCAACACCAGTTGTAAGTTTCATTGACTTAATCATATAGTTATTTCATACATTTATTTTAAAGGAAAATGCAACAACAACAATACGAGAAACAACAAGAGCTGTAAGTTTTATTCAAACGAGTTATTGAATTTTTTATCAATTTAATTTTTCAGGAAAATGCAACAACGGCAACAAACTTTTGAACAACAACAGTAAGTTTTATTAAATCAATTAAGGAATTGTTTCAAAAATCAATTTTGCAGAAAAAGGCAGCTCCAACAACAAGATGTCCAGCAGCAAGAGCTGTAAATTTTATTTAAACCAGTTTCTGAATTATTTAACTAATTTAATATTTTAGGAAAATGCAACAACAGCAACAAGATCAGCAGGAACAACAGTAAGTTTAATTTGAATAGTAATGGAACTGTTTTATAAATTTATTTTACAAAAAAAATTGAGAAAATCTTTTTACAGGAAAAGCCACAAAGATGAGCAACAGCAGTTGTAAGTTTGATATGATTTAGATATATAATTGATTTACGCATTTATTTTAAAGGAAAATGCACCAACAACAATACGACCAACAACAAGAGCTGTAAGTTTTATTAAATTAAATGAGTTGGGGAATTGTTTTATCAATTTAATATTTAAGGAAACTATTACAACAACAGCAACAAGATCAGGAACAACAACAACAGTAAGTTTTAATTATGTTATTGAATTGTTTTATCATTTTAACATTTTAGGAAAAAGCACCAACAACAGCAACAAGTAAAGTAAGCTAAATTTGTATGAAATATTGAACTGTTTGATCAACTTGATATTATAGGAAAATGCTGCAACAAGACCACCACCAACAACAACAACAGCAGCAACAATAGCAGTGTGCAGTAATAATAATGAAGATGGTTGCAATGCCGCCATGTTCATTATTGCAAAAACAAGGGCAACAATGAATAGATTATAAAGAAAATTAAAACATAATTTGAAAAATAAAATTGATCGGATTGTTTAATACTACCTAGTTTTTTCTACACATTTTTTCAAGGAGGGTACAGTGAATGAGGAAAAAGGAGAGCATACTGATGATATAAAGAAATCAAGAAAACCAGAAAAAGGCAATATAAACCGGAAGAACGGTATTTGATCGTGAATTTGAGAACCAACACCACAGCAGCCAAGGAAGTGCTGCTTGTACTACTACTACTTTACTTAGTCGTGATGGCTAAGATAAGGCAAACAGCTTAAAGATTTTCAGAAAAACGAACACGTTTGTTCTTAAAACTCACAGAGTATAATAACAAACGTGTTGCATGAGGAAAAACTAATAAGATTAGATTTTATGAAAGGATACTGCATTCATAGGTTCTTTGATATAGTAACACCGTCTCAAGACAAATGATCAAAGAAAAAATACCCGTTCACAAAGCAGGCATCTGGTACACAAATGGAACCAAAAGCCGGAATATATAGCAGATCAATAAGCAAATATGCTTCAGTTTTGTTTGAGTGGTACGCCATAACATGAAACAGTCGGCAGTTCAATTCAACAAACAACCATCAAGTCTATCACTATCATCACCAGTAATAAAATCCAAACTGGTCATGGATTGCAGACAGTTCGGAGGCACTAGCCACAAACAACAATGTTTCTCTTCTTCTATGCTTTGTTTTTTTTGGTGTCTAAACCAGGCGTGTCTGCACACCAAAATACCAAAGCATAGAAGAAAACTGTAAGAGCGACCAATCAGCCAAAAAAGAAACAACTGGTACATTCATTGGACTACCATAGGAGACTTGAAAAGAAACAATCCAACGCAAACTTGCAAAGGAACATAACTTCTAGGAAAGCTGTCAGTGAATGAATCACACAAGATTATTCCTAACAGAACCAACACAAAATACTCAAAAGGAAGTATCGCCCGAGTCTAACCAAACTGTAAATGTTCACAGGACTGATCACCGGATACTGAGGTGTTAACAAGCATATACAATTTTCATTCATTTATTCATTTTAGCAAACATAGAACTGAAGACAATTTCTTGGCAAAGCTCCGGTGAACTTCGTAGAAGAAACAGAACTGCTAAAGGTGTAAGAGGTGCACAATAGGACTATCAGAACAGTTGACGAACCACTTCATGAAAAAAAAGTGGCTAACAGTTACTTTTGAAAAAATGCTCCTACACTGCCATGTGGAGTTGGGTCCCAAAACAAAAAAAAGATCTACGGAAGGAAATTCAATTTATGGAACTGCATAAAATATTGATGAAAGAGAGAAGACACTACGAGGAGGAAATAAACAAAAATCTAATAAAACTAAGAACGCATTTGAAGAAAAGCATACTAACAAAATAAAGAACTCAAGAATGGGAGATAGTAAATATAGATTATAGGAGGAAATTTCCACAAATACATTAGATAGATGACCAGGACAATTAACATCAGGCCTTACAAGAAGAAAACCAAAAGGTACTACCAAGTGCAAGAAATTGGTAAGGGTCACTTGTTAAGAGTGACACCTTATGTAATCCTTTATATGCCAATACATAGAAAATGTATCCCCTCCCAACAATGTTTTTTGGTACCGCCAGCCTCTCTATAAAAATTACATGTATGGTGCAATGGATTTTTTTGCTCTAAATTAAAAAATCTTTTTTGATATGTACTTACTTTATTCTCCAAAATTATAGGTATATTCATGGTGCTACCTAAAAATAGTGGAAAAGAAATAAATGAAATTCAATGTATATATTACACAAATAAAATTTTACATGAATCCTCATGCATATGAATAACTAATATAAAAATAGGAATAACTTACAAAAAGAGCAAAAAAACATGGATTTCTATAGACAATACACATAGAGCTACATTTATGATATAAGCATTTACTTATTTATACAATCAACATATACAAATAATAACATTATATAGATTCTTAAGACTACAATCAGTTAATAAAATAAAGGAGTACTATAACAAACACTAAATTTAGGATTCTTCATTTAAATCGGGCATGGAAATGGGAAATGATAAACTGTGTTTGTAATAATACAATTATGAGTTATTATTGTATGAAGCAATGATACATTTAATATTACGAATTTATTGTATACATAGTAGCTGTGTATAATGAAAATACACGTATTTCAGAATCAGTTTTATTTCATTTTTGTTCTAACTGCGTTCGGGTAGAAGAATTCTAGATTTATTTTTATATTAGGAATATACAAACTGTATCTACTCTGCCCATTATAATTTCAATTACACAAATCATTCATTAATAACGATTTAAGCTATCTCTCTACGAATTTAAAGAAAAAACTATTTTTTCCTTAATTCAAAATATATTTTATATACTTTTTTTTATATAGCGATATGATGAAGTTAGTTTTTTGATAAATTAAATATTCGAACTGGAGTGCTCATATTGTCTTGTTTTATTAAATGAAATTTCCATTTATAGTCATGTATTTTAAGCATTGTGATCGCATCCTGGCAAGTTACTTTCGGTGATTCTAATAATTTCTATTCATTTCTGGAATGCACTCTAGAATATTTCATTTAAGGGTTTTTCATCAAACGTCTAAAACTGATCGGCTAGTAGATCACAAACTTCCACGGAAACGGCTTCTTTGCTTGAACGGACAGTCAATCTATACATCTGCAAAAATTCCAACTCAGCATTTCATTTGGTTAAATCTTATCGAGGCATACCTGAGCATTCTTATTTGGTTCCAAACGGAGAAGACACCCCACCTGCTGAGAGCGCATGTGAATAATGCCGGCACATACAAAATTATCAGGATTTGGATCAATTCCATCTAATAGCTGCATTCCGAAACCCATAATTTTTGTCCGCGCCACTTGCAAATCCATTGCAGAAGACGCTTTAAAGATCTTCTGCGATCTTTGCTGATTTGTACTACTAAAAATCGATAAAACTTATTCGCAATTGCAACAAAACAATAATTTTTAGAAGAAGTTTTATATTGAAAAGAAGCTAAAAATTGAAATTGTCAAACTAAAACTAAATACTATGAGCTCCTCAAGGTTGCCAACACAATATAATAAAATTACATTAATGTTAACTTAATTTGTGCAAAAAAAAAATTGAACAATTTATGCTGTTTCAATAATATTACCTTCCCAAATTTTTCCATCTTGCAAAGAACGACTCGCCGTTCATCTCCGTCGGTTCAAAAAATTTATTGATAGTTAATGGAAGCTTCAACGTTATTTTTTGAGGCATATTGTTGTAATTAAAGGAAATGACCATAGTCGGAGTATCTAAAAAATATAATTAAAAGCGTTTCCATTAAAATGTTATAATACTAACCTATATAGTCATCGATACATTCAGCATTTAACGTTTGCTGAATTTGTGCGCCGGCTTCGAGAGTCGGTTCAACTGGCTTCATTTGTATACTCAATTTAGCAGACTGTTCGTCCGACCAAGTTAAACTCGGAACGAAATTTTGCAAAGCCATCGTTGTTTTATTGCCGTAAAACAATCCCAATCTACCCAAATTCTGTCTGAATTCGCTTTTCACGCCGATTTGAATCAAATCGTTTTCGAAAAGCACTCCATTATTTTTACAAATGAATTTTTTCGGATTGTACAAATTATTTGAGTTGGTAGCATTGTTTGGTTTAGAATAAATATCGCCTAACACGTCTAATAAGACTCCCGTATTACCCGGTTGTGAAGTCGGCGGCGTGGATAAACCTAACAGATCCGTTGAAACGGCGCTTAAAAAAAATCGTTGATTATTTAATAAAATTTCATTCAATTTTATTTACCTGCTATTGTTAACTTCATTGTTATGATTTGTGACTGGAGTGGGGCTTTTGCCTTCCTTAATTTCATTTTCGGGTACACGACCCGGCTTCTTTTTCTTTAGTACGGCTAAAATAGAACTTTCACGTTCAGGGAAAGCTGGCATTTCTTCCAAAACTGTGGCTAAAACATCCGAACTAGCAATTATACTCAATTGAAGATATTCGGACGCTCTTTGTTGCAATTCGGCATCCGCTGACCGTAAATTGCTGTGTTGCTTAAAAACTTCTTGAACTTGCGTGCGGATTTCAGGGAACAAATTTATAAATTTAATATAAGTTGAAAGTAACAGTGCGCGTGTCATTGGAGAGCATAAATGATATTTAGAATGTAACAATTGGAATTGGACTGACGGGGACGAGCGATGATCGCCTGCTATTAAGTTTCCGAATTCGCCTAAAATATATCCGCCTACTTTTACCATGTTTTCGTGACATGCCGGCGCTTGCAAAGCCTAAAATTATACAATCAATATTAATTCAAACATTTTCCAATATGAATGGCACAATGTTGTAAGACAATAAAGTGAGGTTATGTAGTTTTATTTATTAAATTAATAGGAGGCATGAGTGGTCAAAGAGAAACCAAACAATTTTTTTTACATAGATTTGGGTTGCTACCATAACGTAGAAAATAAATAAACTGCAAAAAATCGGAATGTAAAAAAAACATTTGTATGGATTCAGAAAGACAGGTCCATGACCCTGTGATGACACACTAATGCCCCATATTAAAATTATTTTTAATTAAACATACCTCAAAAACGGTTTTTGCCGCATATCCTTGAACTTCATCTCTATTAATAACGATCTGTATAACCCTGTACCAAACTTCCTCGGAAACATAATCGCCTGCTATTCTAATCAGATTGAGAATAACATCGACATACCACGTATAATCAGTGGCGTATTTTTCAGCCAAAATTGCAACTTTTAGCACCATTTCTTCCCGTATTGAATAATCGGCCGTTTCTAAATAATTCAGCATTTCCTGTACGATTTCCTCGGCGTTGCTTTTATCACACATTGCATACAATAAATCTACTGCCTGTTGACGTACAGATACGTCCTTTTCCATTTTCATGGATAGTATGACAACTTCTTGGTGCTTTTTGACTGCTTCGTGTGAAAATTCCGAAGTGGCTAAATGGCACATCGATTCTAGCGCCAGGTAACGTAAATTTGTTTCTCTGTTGCTTAAGAACTGGCCTAACTGATTGCAAGCTCTCACTAACAGATTTGGCTCACTAAAAATATTAAATTAATATCAAAATTTTGTGGCTTGCATTGTTACCAACCTATCGTTGTGAATGATGAGACTGATGGCTTCGAATAAAACCGCATTTTTGGCATTCGAGTGTTGAACTTTTTTAGATTTTGGTGGTTCTTGAGCTTTGTTTAGTATTGTTTCTAAGCATTCATTTAATCTACCTCTAACACCAGGGTCTTCCGCTGAAAACAAGACAAGTCAAGAAAATCGGAAATTTTTTATACATACATGTAGATAGTTAAGGTTTTTTGGCAATTGTATATACATGTACACATCAAAGCTATGGCTCTGATTCCCTTATTGGGAAATCAACCGTCACTCGTAAGGATCATGTGACTGCGTAAGAGTGTGTGTGTGTGTGAGATTGTGCATACTATTCTTACTTGTGCAACCCACAAAATTTACACATCCTTCGTGAGAACAACGACAGTCAACTTTTGAAAAATTTTCAAAAATAAGCAAAATGTAATTAAATCAAACAATCGAAACAATTTTTGTTTTTTAAAACGTTGCGACATGCAAACAAAAATTCGATGGGAGCTAATTATACCTTCAATTGTTTGACAAAAGTTACTAACGCATTTGACGTACTGTAGTGTAGATTAGTTACATGTCTCCAAATGTAATACACCATCAGCTAATTTGGTCGCATGCCTCCAGGGGCACGTGACACACAATAATCGAGAACAACTTATTTGTAATGCAGTCAATGTGTTAAAATTTTCACAAATAAGCAAAGTAACTCAGATGGGATTAAATCAAAATTAACGTTAACTCTTTGGCAGCGGGTAATGCAGTAATCGCGTTTAACTTAATTTATACAATTTCGCAGGTTACGCTATTCTATCGAAAAGACAGAAAATCAATAAAAAATCCAGGTTGCTTTTTATTAATATATTGAGAAAGTTAAGAGAATTCGTTCCGATTCAAGATAAACATAAGGTATTTCGTAAAATTACTTACCAGGAGGAGTGTAGTTCTGCAGTAGACGCAACAATTTAACAGACAACCAAGGCGCTGGTACAAAATAATATGTATAATCTTGCAAATCAGTATAACTGGCCGTTACAATCTGCAAGGGAAAAAACAATATAATAATACGATTTAATTATAAAAAAGCAATAGAAAACGTACCCTACTTAACCTAGAAACTGCTAGAGAGACGCATCCTTTATATTCATCTGGATTTTTCTTAACTAAAGCATCTATTAAACTAGTCGCAGCGGTTACTACGCCCATATGCTGATCGTTCAATAAATGAATAATCCTCGACGTCCATTCACCACCAGGAATAATTTCCTGCGACGTCCTAAACAAACGCAGCAAACATAAAGCGGCACTTTGTTTAACAACATCCATGGTATCGCCGGAAACTAACAATTTCGGAATTTCATTACCGAAAGCTTCGGCCATTTCACGGCTACCGATATTTGCAATACATTGCAACGCAAGGTTAACATGAATCGGATTACGTGAAGCCAAATCATTTTTGATACTTTGTATTATAAGTTTGATAAGCTCACTGTTAGTGTTGACTAGTACGGAAATAAAAAGATAACCCTGGAATTTATAGTTAGTTTAATGATTCATATTGATTTATAAATACTTACAATTTGTTTCTCTGAGTATTTATTTGAGGATAACAGATTGACAGCCTCCATGTGGCCGAAATCGATGTCGTGCCCTAACAAAAATATAAACAGGAGCTTGCAAACGTACTTCTTCTTTTGGTAACCATCGAGAGTTTTGTCGCCTTTAAATTTGCCGCGGATATTAGCAAGTTCCTTATTGATACGCTTAATCTCCGCCTCCTTGCTTTTGCCTTTAATAAAATTTCAATTGGTTATAATTAATCATAAATAAGTGATTAAATCACGTACAGTTTCTTATGTCGGATATGAAGACTGCCAAGCCACGCATACCATCTCCACGCACCGCTGGCATTTTTAAGGGCTGCCAGATACTCCTTTACCCTATAACTGTAATAATAATTATTAAAAGATTTGACCCCATTCCAACCCTTCAATTGAAATATCAAAAGGTGACCCTCCCCCTAAATGGTATCACTGATTTTGACAACTGAAACTCCTCTTAGCTGATTAGTGAGCGTTATAGATTCACTTACTTTATATATCTATTAAACCGCTTATTAAAGCCAATTCACTTATTTTTCTATGGGATAAAAATCCAACACCCTATTTACAAATTGGTCTAAACTCTGACGGACAAAAGTGGTAGAACGCGAAAGCAATTCCTACCGGTGTCATGTCATATGTTGATAATGAAGAAAATTTATTATCTGTCAACTCGTATATCTTTGTTTTCACAACAGATGGCAACCTCAATTATTAATATAGGCAACTTTGATTGACAACTTGCTTGGAATTTCATACAAATTCAAACAGTTTTTATTTGTTATTTTATCATACAACAAAACATCGTTTCTTTTATACATTTCCTCGGGAAGAAACCCCATTGCAACGCCGGCAAAACTGAAAATTGTATAGTATTATGAAATTTTCAACATATTTATAAATAAAACAGTTGCAAAAATTATGTTGAATTTCTATATAAAATTGATGCACACTTTAATCTATGAGATCAGATGCCCTGCCATTAAAATCCCCCGAATCAAATTATATGAAACAACTCGGGCAAATATTATATTCCTCGGTATGCAGGGCCGACGCAAGCTTGTCCGAGGTTGCGTTCGATAAATGTACGTAATATGTGCTTAAAATATTTATTACGCATAATTATATGTATACAATATATGTATATAATAACAACAAATGTGTGACTAGTGACCACTAAACCATTTACAATAGATTTTACTATCACTCGACAAATTTTGTCTTTTCGCACACGATTAGTCACTAAGCTACTCGCTACTATACTAAACTAGTCGCCTACTGACAAGTGCCTAAGAGGCTAGCTGCCCTCTAAAGGAAAAACAGCTAGCAAGAGATGTTCCCTGGTGGAACAAGGAGCTTGAAAGGCTAAGGAAGGAAGCCAGGAAAGCTTTCAATAGTGCGAAACGAACAG
>JARJEC010072580.1:0-10533 GCA_030264575.1 Tachinus sp. AB-2021 | reverse complement strand
TTTTTGATCTCAGCCTAGGGCTAAGATGAAACTTTATACTTTTCACAAATACATTTTGATCTCAGCCTATGGCTAAGATGAAAATTTATTCTTCTTAGCAATATATTTTGAACTCAGCCTATGGCTAAGATGAAAATTTATACTTCTTAGCAATACTTTTTGATCTCAGCCTATGGCTAAGATGAAAATTTATACTTCTTTGCAATACTTTTTGATCTCAACCTATGGCTAAGATGAAAATTTATACTTCTTAGCAACACATTATGATCTCAGCCTATGGCTAAGATGAAAATTTATTCTTCTTAGCAATATATTTTGATCTCAGCCTATGGCTAAGATGAAAATTTATTCTTAGCAATATATTTTGATCTCAGCCTATGGCTAAGATGAAAATTTATTTTTAGCAATATATTTTGATCTCAGCCTATGGCTAAGATGAAAATTTATATTTTTTGATCTCGGCCTAGGGCTACGTTGAAAATTTATACTTCTCAGCTATTATTACTCATACATTTGATATATATGATTTGATATATATGAAAATAATATAAAATTCTTCATTCTCACTCTCTACCATAGATCTGAAGAAAACGGAGCACACACTGAAAATCAGAATAGCTCGACGTTTGCGACCACAGATCATAGGAAAGCTCAAAATGAACACACATTTTGTTGTCAACCCTACTGTTTAATCTTCTTCTTTAAAACGGAAACGCAAAAAATTTTTAAAAAAAATAAGACTTAAAATGTTCTGAAACGCAAAAAAATAAGTTGTCTTTATTCAACTTGAAACTTAAATTTTATTTTTAACAAGTTCCAGTAACTAATTACCGAATAAACTTTTTTCATAAATTTTGTTAAAACATCTTTATGTTTTAACAAAATTTATACTTATAACTTCGGTAATTTTTAATAAATTTAAAAAATTCGGATTCGTAATTAGCGACCTCAAATTAGTCTATACTGAAATTTTCAGCCAAATCGATTTTCTCTTTTTTTTTAATAAAAATGCAAGGGGTTGTTCAATCGGTGATGGGCGACCGCAATTTCTAAAAAGAACACCTTACTTCTTTTTAGAAATTGCGGTCGACCATCACCTATCGTGGTGAAAATTGCCAAATCCATAGATTTGTGCTTGCGAAATCAGAAATCGCTTTGGTTTTTTCCTAGGATGCTCCGTTACTGAGATGACCGTCATCTCGAAGATGCTTAACACATTTAAAAATACTACTATACTACTAATCCAGTATTGGAAATCCGATTGGAACAATCGTCTTTCATTTGTTCCCATTTTTTATATTATACCACATTGAACTTAACTAGATATAATAGGCAACTAAATAAGTAAACGTTTTATTTTATTTCATTTCAAAAGCAAGTAACAATCAGTGTCATTATATTTGGGTAGATTCAAGTTGTACTTCTTTTCTAACGACGGAGGAACAAAGCGGCCCCCCAAATAGTGATATTTACCCTGGAAATGCTGAGCACACAACTTTGGCGCAGTCAATGATATAAGAAGTTCCGGTTTAATACCTCCATCCTCTGGTTCCCCTTTTTCTATATCCCAACCGCTCGGTATGTCAATGCTGAAAAAACATTTTTTGTATTACCAATCTGAAGATATGCCACTGGTAGTAACAAGATGGCGCATATATGCAATGTTGGTTCCATACATTAACAATTATTTAAATTTCATAATATAATATGTATTATACTTTAAAGACCCAATTTAGAGCAATTATAATTGTAATTATAGTTGCGACAGCCACTTGTTGAATTGAACTGCTCTACAATTGAAGAACTTAGTGAGTGCACATATAGTGATATGGTCACGCAAAGAACACAAATATCTTCATACAGTTTATAATTATGTTAGTATGACAATTATTTTCCAAATTGCCGGGAATTCCCAAAAAATTCCTACATCAATTACAAAACGGAATTAAATATGAACTTGCTTTTTTTTGTATTGAGTTGATTTGAGTTATATAGCTCACCTAGCAATTGGTACCTTGGTACATTTCATCAAATCAATAACAGGTTGAAATAGTTCCCTAACGGGCGGCTTAAAACTGAACCCGAACAAAGCATCGACAATCAAACCCAAATTATCGACCTTATCGGGCAAACATTCCGCCACCTTGATATCCATATTTTTACACTGATGTGTCAAATTAACATACAATTCCTTGTCAGTTTTTTTAGGATAATAAACCGAAGTGTTGTATCCGAAGAGTTTTAAATGTCTGGCGCACACCAGTCCGTCGCCTCCGTTATTGCCCGGTCCGCAACAAACCAAAATCTCTTTTCCGCATAATTGTTCCGATGAGTACGTTTTGGCTATAGCCGTTGCACAGCTCAATCCGGCCAATTCCATCAACTGATCGACGCTAAATTTATACTCGTTGAATAATTCCAGATCGATGTTGGTCGCCTCGTCTTGCGTTAGGTATTTTATCATTATGTTGCGATTTTGTTGAAATTTGCTGGTTGTATTTCGGAATAATATCTATGAAACATACAAAATTATAAAAGCTAACCGATTTATGGAAATAATTAATAATCACTTGATAATCATTACCTTGCAAGGTTGCAGAAAATGCATGTATTAATTTAATTTTAAGATTATATGTTAAATTTTGTTTGATGTAATGTTCACTTGAAGGTTATCAAAATTGAAATATCGTTTGATATTCATATAAAATATGTATATTGGGTTGCATAACCACCAAATCAACAACATTGCGTTCAGAAATACGCCTCTTTATCAACCTACATCATAAATACGAGGAAAATTTTGTATGTTTTACATTTAAATACGAAAAAAGTGAACATTAAATGCAAAAATGAATATTTCAATTTAATATGAAACTATTACTATTAAGATTATACTTATTTTTCTTTCACAAAATCTATTGTAGCAATAAGTGACAGCAACAAAATAAGTAAAAAATAATTCCAAACAGAAGTAAATAGTACCAAAGGAGATACATCAAATAAAATTCCATAAAATATTTATAAAAGAGGACACAAAGAGGAAGAGTTAAGGACGCAACTAATTACAAAACAAATTAATAGATTGGCCAATGAGAAGGGAGAGAAACGAGTAAGAAGTAGATATGAAATAATTTTGACAGATGGACCGAGGACAGTACATATTGAAGCAACTTCCCATTACAACCAAACAACATAATATATGATCAATTGCAAGGTCTAGCAAGTTGGACAATATTCAATTGGGGGATAGTAAGCTAGAAGCACCACTTATGAGTTATTCTTCTTTTACACAAGCAAGTAAAACTATCTCAAGTCCCTATCTGAGAGTACCTGCCAATTTATTTGCATAGTGTAAACACTCTCAAAGAGTACTCTCAAGCAAGTGGCAAAAATGCGAAAAGTAATTGCGGCAAAAATTTTTTGCTTGTCTAATGCAAATACTATCAGCAGTAGTAGTTCTCTTGGCAATTCGCAATTAGCCTTGGAAATCTATTAGTGTGCTCCTAGTACCCTTACAAACAACCCCAATAGAATTTTCTACATCTTGTCAGCCCCAGCTATTGATCATGCAGTGTTGAACATATAAATTCAGGACCCATTCAGCGTAGTGTACCTACTCAGTTCCACAAATTCTACGCGAATCCAGTGCCCAACTCAGTACAAGTTTTAGACACCTATGTACATTCTTATGCCCTCAACTATTATAGCTCGATAAACAAATAGCAAGCAATGAAGTGCAAAATTGCATCTCAATTTTGGCAACCGCTGGGAGTGGCATATCCAGTATGGCCAATAGCAAATGTTTGTATAAGCTAAACAGCGTTAGGCACGGTCAGTACTTCGACGGATGGCCACATAGTCCCGAAATCGATACCGTTCAACACTGGGAAACAAATAATGCTGTTCTAGACATCGGAGGCACATTTCTAGAGTAACTTAACATACATACTTACATAAACGCGGCTGAAGAACCTCAAAGTTGATGGCCAGCCGGGTAAAACCCAACAAATACGAAGTTTTGGCTTAATTTCTTATATGACTCCAACGTTGTCCCCAAAGTTGTTTACAAACAGCAGCAACGTTAAAGGGCATCGCACATCTAGGAGAGCGGCGACGATGCGCTGCGCGGCTATCACCACTTTTTAACATTGTTCTATGACGGGTCGACAACCGTTAGCAGTCGTCGACGTCACAGAACAATGTATAATGAAATGCCGTGAGCCGCGCACTGCATCGCCGCCGATCTGCCAGATGTGCGATGCCCCTAAGAGTTAATATACGAGCAAGTAAGACTATCGCAAGTCATCTGGCAGTAAAGTCTTGAATATGGATTAACTTGCCATAGTTTTAATTGCAAGTTTAAGCTTACAATATCAATATAAATCACAATCGCAGATGTTTCATAATGTATTTTATTGAATCCCATGACTTTTATTCATAATTTTTGTCTTAATTATGTACTATTGCAAAAACACGTAAAATGCAGTATCTTATTAATTGAAATACCGGTAACAAAATAACGGTGAGTATCAGTGCAACCAGTGAGCACATCACAATCAGTTCGCCGATAAAGACAACGGTTTTGAAAACCTTTTCGCTCGTATTCCCAGTTTCGTTTATCTCCAAAATTTTATCCAAACTAAAGCGCACCAATATGAGCAGCCCTTCCATCAGCGGCAACAAACCAACTATCATTGTTATTATGCACATTACCGCGACATAGGAATGCTGAAATAATGCAGTAAGAAGATCCACAAATGAATAAGATCTAAAAAATAATTACGTCAATAAAACTTCTTTCGGTGGTCGTGTGGGGGTTCAAAAGTCAATCAGTGTTTTAAGTTAAAAAAACAAGCGTTAATTTTTGTGTTGCTTGTTAGCAAAAAAGTAATGTTTATTTACACGAGCTAGTAAAACTATCGCTATCTGAGAGTACTTGACAATTTATTTGGGGCAAGTCGCAAAAATTGCTTGCCATCTAAACACGTTGGCTCTAGCAAATCTACAGAATAAAACATTACGCAAGTAATTGCGTAAATTACTTGCTTATGTGTAAACGCTCTCGCAAGTTCTATCGCAAGTTACTTGCTCGTGCAAACCTAGCGTAACAATGTTTCTCGACTGGTTGACTCCTGAGCCTTCCAAGCAATACTCACTCCGTTTTAGATATTCCCCGCTTTTCCTGTATATCCGCGATCGGGTCCCGAATGGCCCTCACCACCGTACCTACCGCTTCCGACATAATATTTCTATTGGTATTGGTAATAATAAAGCTGGGAAATACGGAGGAAGCTTCAGAATGATTGGAATCGAATCGTTTACCCGTCGGTATATTATAAATTGTCTTGAGGCTTGGACCCTTCTGCGGAATATTGTTCGGCGCAATTTTATTTAATCTAAATCCAAATAATTTCAATCAAAACATGTTTCGTTCGCCCAGTTAAGATGCACGCATTCTGACAGCTAGTTTTGGCTGTCAATCGAACGTTTCGATCAAAATCGAATGCGTGCATTATTGTTAATTGCGCTTACCCTTCTGATGGTAGCTTAAATACTCGACCGGGCGGCTCGAGGATCGTCGCTGACATTGTTTTACTTATTTGACGGGGGGTGATTGATTGGACGATCTGCACTTGTGAATTTGATGATATAAAATTGAGTTCGGTTTTTGTATGGCCAAAATAGTTTGCGGACCGTGACAAAAACTTACTGAATAAAATTAGGGCCGTCAACAAAATTGTTTATTTTTTATATCACGAACGACAAACTTGATTTAAATGCATTATGTCAATTATGTTAGATGATTCCGTATAAAATCAAGCCGGTCATAGTCTGTCGGCTTAATTTTGCATCCACGAATTGTTCATGTCTCGGTTGTACCTGTAAACATCAAAACATTCAAAAATAATTCGTTTTTATTTTAATCGATATCCGATTCTTTTTTGTTTAAAAAGTTATTATTACTTTCGTTTCATCCTATTACTAGGTTTACACGAGTAAAACTATCGCAAGTCGCTATCTGAGAGTACTTAAAAATTTATTTGCAACTTGTGTGAGAGTATTCTCGAAGTGTTTACACTATGCAAATAAATTGGCAAGTACTCTCAGATAGCGACTTGCGATACTTATACTTGCTCGTGTAAACGTGGCTTTATAGATCTATATTGACTGCCGGATTTTTTAAATTACGAGCAGGCAATTCTCAAAACGTTACACCGGCAGTTTCTACAAATCCGCCCACCCGTCCGGCTTTTGTAATATGTCCAATATCGTAATATAGCAATACCTACCTAACCTAAAGTAATATCGCATTAATCGGGTGGGTAAGCGGGTTACAATGATCATGCGATTCTTACAAAACGTAAAATCATTTTTAACTGTTATTTTTCAACAACTAATTTATAACCGATACTTTTCAACCGTTCATTTTTAACTGTTATTTTTCAAACGTTCATTTTTAACTGTTACTCTACCGCCGTTTATGTTTTCTGTTATTTTTCAACCGTTCATTTTTAACTGCTACTTTTCAACCATTCATTTTTATCTACGATTTTTCAACAGTTAAAAATTTTAACTGTTATATTTCAACCGTTCATTTTTAACTGTTATTTTCAACCGCTCATTTTTAACTGTTACTTTTCCAACGTTAATTTTTAACCGTTAATTTTCAACTGTTACTTTCGACCGCTAATTTTCAATTATTTTTTAACCGTTATTTTTAAAATTTAACGCTTATTCTGTGTACAAGAGTATATTTTTCGTTACCGTAGAAAATAATTTAGTATGTGCTTGCGTTCAGTATAAATGTCTGGCTGAAAGTAGAAAAATTTGGGACTTCAATTAAAACCTCCTGTATGGAAAAATACTGTCTAGGTAAAGATTGTCAGTGGGTGACAATGACAATTTCCTGTAGTCTTCATTTCCCATAAAGTGCCCATTGAAATGCAATGTAGTGTCAACTAGATTTTGATATTGTAGCAAATTAGTAACGTTAGTGAAATTTTTAGAGTTTGTGGACACTGGTGATGTCAGAATTTAGCATAACAGGTACATGGAACCTGCTCCGCAGTATATACCTTTTACACGCATACTACGTTACGCAAATTATCGTGTTATTTTTTAAACAGGTTCCACACAAAACGGTTACATTTGGAACTGTTTCATACCTATTCCGTATTCCGCGTTGGGACCGATTCATACCAATTTCGTGTGGAACACTTTGAAATACCTATTCCAAATGGAACTGTTTCATACCTATTACATATGGAACGCTTACATTTGGAACTGGAACTCTTTGGAAGCATGCATTTCATATATACCTGTTTAGCATAAAACCTTTACATTTGAACTTGTCATTGTTTTTTGCCTTTATTCCGCGACTATAATCCAATTCTAATTTATGATTTTCAAAATAATATAATTTATTTATTTATAATATTATCATAAATTATCGAATGTATATTAAGAAAAAGTTATGTATTCAGACAGTAAAAAAGGTTGCCTATCGGAACCTGTTGCAAATGTAACAGGTACGTGTAACAGGTATTCGATTGGAACTGGAATGTTGGAAACTGTTACTGAAATTAAGGTTTACATCACTATGCACACCAATTCGGTTGCTCCAAACACGGCGCTGGTTCAGAACGTCAAATCGAATTCAAATGCGTTTGTCATAAACTTTTTACAGATAAATATTAAAAACACGAACAAGCCTATAAAAAAATAAACGGTCAAAAAATCAATTTTTCTAACTTATTTTCAACTGTTATTTAAATTGTTATTTTAAGTCATTTTTAATGGTTATTCTTAAACTAACTAAACTACTAAAAACAAAATTCTGTAATAATTTTTTTTGTTTTCAAAATCCTCTTCTATAATATTGTAACATGTTTATAAAATGGTTTATCAACGAGTAAAACTTACCGTTTTGACGTTGTTATTAAAATTGGCCCGCAGAAATTGCACATTATCACCAACACAAACAATATTATAATATTTGAGATCCGATAAAATATCACACGTATTGCTGTACAATAAAGCTTCCTCTAGCACCGCTATCGGATACAAAAGATTTTTACTGTTGTACGCCGTTGACATAATACTAAAAGCTTTCCTGGAAAATCGATGAAATACAAAAAATACCTTTATATTTAATTGTCGATAACAAACAGTACCTCCTTATAGCCGGCAAATGCAGCGCAGCTATCGAGCCCAATAAAGCCGGCAAATCCTTGATCAAGTTGCAAACTTTAATCCAATTGCCGGCCAAACAGTAGAGCGATATTTTCAAAGCAATTTCCACTGTCGAATCCCTGCAATAAATATAATAACCTCAATCATATTATCGTCAATGGACTACGCATAGTTAAACCAAATAAATAAAGCACTGGACAGATAAGGTTTAAATATATTACCTCCATCTTTTCGGCAAATTCAAAGCCCTGGTAATTGCAATAGCTTCGCCCATATTATGCAAAAGATAAATGGCTTCGATTTGAGACCTAAAATCGGCATAAATCGCTTCAAAACTATTCGTTTGTATACCGGCCTTGTTGGACTTTTGTAAAAAAATATCGCAGTCATCGTATAAAACCAATAATCGCTTCATACATTCTTGTAGGTGTTTATTGTTGATGGTCGGTTCGAAAGCCGATGTGGGTTCCTCGCATAATCTTAAAAACGTTTTCAATTAATGCACAATTACATTAAAATGAAAGAAAGATCGTCACTTACCTGTAGGAAGCATAAGCGTAAAATCTAACAATCGGTTGCAATAGACTAATGGTTGGCGCTCGCATTAACGACTGAATTACAATATCCTGCCGAACCGAACGTATCCTATCCATTATAAAATCGTAGATAACTACAAACGGATATTGTGTGTTGGTTAAAATTCTGAAATGGATTTAATTATTTACACATCGCCATTGTAATAAAAATATTTACGTGTCTAATAAATAACCGACCGTGTCCAACAAAACGTCGGCTGGCCTTAAATTTTCCGGCGAATCCATATTTTTGCCAGCCGCCGATCGACTGAACGATTTCACCATTCTGTTCCAATCCGCTTTGGGTTTCGGATGATTTTCAGTGCCTTCTAATGCTTCCAATTTATGCAGCAATCTCTCCTTTTCACGCCTATCGATAAAAATGAGATCAATTAATTTTGAGATCATTCATTTTTAATTTATTGGAAGAAAAATAAACAAAAACATAACCTTACATTATTATTTCACTTTTGGGGCACTTTCGCATACATGTTCCTTTAACATATTTGTCTTCCTGCATCATGGGAGTTGCAAGGTTTGGTTAAAATTGCTTTTAAAATGTATAATTAATGCTCAATGAATGCTTATAATCCCTCAAGTGGACTACAAACAAGCCGACTTTGTGGACAATACTGACATAAGTCATATATAACACTAGTGTCAGTGTCACCCACGTGGGCCAGGCGTCACCATCTGACTCAACAGGTAGTAGTAGGTGCAGGAGCACTAGGTCATAAGCCTATTTTGGATACTCTAGATAATCTGTCAACAATAAACTACTATAAAGGCTTACCTGTTTTAGAAATTCTCTTAATAATAAATTGCTATAAAGGCTACCACTTTTATAAACTCTTTTAACAATAAACTACCTAGGAAATAGGTTTTAGATGCTCTTTTAATAATGAACTACTATAAGGACTTGTTTTCTACATATTTTGAATATGCTTTCACCAAGGCCTTTGTAAAAATATACACGTTTTAGATACTCTTTCAATAATATACTATTAGGTATACAGTTTTATTTATTTTAGATACTCTTTAAATAATAAACTAATATTAAAGTTTGCTCCATTTGGATACTATTACAATAACAAATTATTATAAAGGTTTCATGTTTTATATACCATCAATAAAAAATTACTAAACACAGGTAAACCTGTAGTAATTTATTATTGGTAGAGTATCCAAAACTAAAAAATTACTTTACCTGTTTTGGATACTCTTTTCAACAATAAACTACTAAGTTTTACCTGTTACTATATAGTTTTTCAATAAAGGTTTACCTTTTTATACTCTTTCAAAAACAATCTACTCCAAAGGTTTACCTGTTTTGGATACCCTTTCAATAACAAACTACTAATAAGATTTACCTGTTTTGGATACTCTTCCGCTAAAGACAGCTACTACTGCCTGTTTTGGATTGTTAATTTGCGAAAGATTGAAAATATACAAATAATCGTTTATATTGGTACACCTTCAAATAAAACATCGTAGTAAAATTGCACTTTGTATATTACTTTCAGGTTCATCAATTTAATAAAACGGCTGAAACAAAGCACACAACATAATCGTAAAGTTGAAAATGATCGCCGAGCTATTTACATGCGTTTTTGTTATGAAAAGTACTTTATTTTATGAAAATGAACAAAAAAATGATTTACATACATTGAAATGTATTTAAAATGAACAGTCACTAACACTAAGTATTACACATTAAAAATAATTAAAGTATTAATAATAAATTTCTCTGCAATTTGAAAGATTG
>JARJEC010072530.1:0-25210 GCA_030264575.1 Tachinus sp. AB-2021 | reverse complement strand
CTTGGCATTAGCTATTGCATTTTGGACATTTTGAGATATTTCATCCGGACGAGGTGTCCAGTTTGTCGGAACATTACTTTCCTCTACTTTCACATAAGCGATATTAAAGTAGAGTTGCGAACTTAACGCACTTCCGTTTGACTCAAAAAAACGAAGATCACAGAAGCTGTATGTTGTACTGTAATTTTGTATAGTTACTGTTATATAACATCTTTTCCATTGATAGGATAATAGGGAAATTGCCGGAGCGACATTATCCGCAACATCCATTATTAGGCTGCAATTTCGATAAGGTCGTATGTAGGCTGAGAAGGTATAAGTACCGTTCCTGGCTATTGTTTTTTGGAAACGAAGATGGTATGAAGCATCTGCATTAACTATATATGTTATGAAATCCCTGAATCCACCAAATGGGCTTTCAATGTTCACAAAGCTTTGCCTTTGCGATTGCAACAAAAGAATCGGAGTCGTTTTAAGGTCTTCCGAATCGATAACGGAATTATATTCACCTAGTCTGATTTCAACCTTGTTTGCAAAGATTTTTACACCCTCAGCACTCTGGTTAATAAGAGAAGCTATCATTTCGCCGGTGTAATTTTCACGGAGGACGTAATTGTAGATTAATGTTGATGTCCACACCGTTGTAGCATAGGTCTGAGACACTACATTTTTATATTGATCAAAATCAGTTTGAGAAACTTTAGCATTAATGCTATTTGAAAGCATTATGATATATGATTCAGTCGTTGTTACACGTCCGAATAAATCATCATAATCCGTTTTGTTTACTTTTAATGCGATTTGATTCCATAGCTGGGTAATTGACGATTCAGAAGTAGAAACTCTATTCCCTAAAGCATCAAAATCCGCTTTATTTACTTTCAGTGCGATTTGTCCATTTATCAAACTGATTGAAGTTTCAGTCGTTGACTTGAATTGTGACAACTGAGTTTGAACCCCTGTTATACTTAAATTTATATTTTGAGAGGAAACAGTAATAGCCGCATTGTATTCTTCAGTCACACGGCCGTATAAATCTGTATATTTTTCATCCGCATACAATTTTACTTGTTGTGCTGTTATATCTAACCCTGCTGTATATTCAACTCGTAATGCTTCAATAGCATCATATATATTTCCGTTTCTGGATAATTTAAGTGACACATTATATATTAGAAGCTCACCCCCTTGGATCTCTATTTTAAAATCTCCGGATTGCTCCCATTCTCCGACAATCGTTTCGCTTTTCCAGGTTCCGACCTCTACATCTTTTTTGATGAAAAGCTCAGTATTCGGAATTCCGATTGCAAGTTTTCCGGGCTTGTTTATTTTATAGGTGTACGATAATTCGTACTTGTCAAATTCCGATTCAGCCTCGGGTTTATTATAGTTAATTTCTGACTGTATAACTATATTGTCTACTATCTTCAATGCCCTTCTTCCTGAATCCTGAACGATCCCGGTAAAATTGGTACGTAGTTGAAAAAGTTTATTGGTGACAAATAGCAAGTTGTTGCCTGCTTTATAGGAATGAATTCCGTTATTCTCATAATCCCAATAAAACGTATCAGATGAGAATGTGGAATTTTTAAGTATGTTGTCTGATTGATCGGGTATCAAGTCTTTTACTTCTGATATCTCGGCGGTTATTCTTCCTTCGATGGCCGCAAACATAGTGCTCAAATCCATTCCGGAAGAATGGAGTATCAATTCTCCTTTGCCATAAAAGGAATCCGTATACAACCCATACTTTTTCATATCTGGAAAACGAGGATCAGTAATTCCGTCTAGTCTACCCATTCGAACACGTAGCCGTTCGAATTCCGTAAGCTCCGGACCACCATCTAAAACATCAAGATACGGACTTTTTGAGTCCGAAGACGTTAGATAGATTAAGCCCTGCCTGTCAGTATCTGTATAGTTATTCCAACGACATAAAACATCACCGGCTGCCGGCGAATCAATGCCATCAATCATATTTTTGTCAAGGTCAAAATACTTATTGCTGACATTGACAACTTTAGCAACATAGTATTTAACATTATTTCCATCGAAAACTTGACAGCGCAAAATATCATTAGTACGCATGTTCATGTACATTTCACCGTCATAGTCATCAATCCAGCAACGCCATGCTGTGCCGGTATCCTCAACACTTTCTAGTTTGTTGAAATCGGAAATAACAAGGCTTCCGTTCTGACCTCGAAGCTGATTAATAACTAATTCGTAAACTCTCATCGTTTTTCGAACTGTTAAAAAATCCAGCTCTAAAGAAGATTGGTTTAAATCCATTTCAGTACCCCATCCTGTAAATCCGGATGCAAAAACAGGGGTTCCGATTTTGCCGAAACCAAATAGGTTTTTACGGAAGTTAATTGAATCAAACCAACCGGTTCCGTTATGATCTATTGACCAACCGAAACCTTCGTCAAAGCCTTTTTGAAATGCAGATGAACGCACATCATCTAAAGAAATTAACCCTTTAAGAAAGGTAATTTGTTCTTCTGCTTCGTCCTGAACATCTTTACGAAGATATTTCTCAAAGACGTTGAATTCAAGCCGATTAATCGCATCAGCAATTGATTGCTGAGTTCGAAGAGCTGAAAATACATTGAAATCGGTCGGTGTCGTACCGTCGTATCTCTTAATTATATAGATACCGCCTCCGCCGCCGCCAACACCTATATAATTTGCACCAAGTTTCAATTCTTCAATCTGTTTTTCCACAGAAGATCGAAACGAGTAGGATGGGTTGTCACCTATCGTGTATACACAATCGTAACGGTTATTTAGCTTCTTTTCAAAGCTCTGAACCCTCGAAGTATAATCTTTGAATTCTTTTATTTGAATTCTTTGACCAATATTTAATTCAATATCGTTTTCATAAAAATATTGAATTACTGTTTGACACTCGTATATAGATTTGTCTTTTAAGTTATCTAAACCCCATTCCGTTGCCTTTTCCAGTAATTCGTTTTCGGCAGCCGGAAGGTATTGATCTGAAACTAATGATATATCAAAACCGTACAGAACGTATTTATCCCCGACTTCGGGCTTTAATATGTGATTCGGAAGAGCGGTGCCGTATTCTTCGTTTCTAACAATTTCGAATACTTGTGAATCCGGATTGTCTTCATTCTTCTTGTCAGGATTGAAAGTAACCGCAAACTCAAATCCGTTTAATTTTCCGCTTTCGAATTTTATTTTTAACTCTTCTCTGGGAAGTACATAGGATTCTTTAAAACTTATACCCGAATCTTTGAATCTGTACGCATCCCACTTAACTATTGTTGTTGATCCGTTCTCATTTTCAATAGAATCTTCATATTCTTTCGTTGTTACTTCTTCGATAGCTCCCGACCTTTTGGGGTAGATATCATCGAAAATAATGGTTCCTTCTATCACTTCATTTGACAGCAAGTTTGGAACAAGCTCAATTATTCCGCCTGTGTTTTCGGGAAGTCTAAGGCGTTTTTGATAGATCGCATCAATCGTTTCACCCTGCACCAAACCCCTATAATTCGGGGGTATATTGCGGGATGAACCAAACACCGCTAATTGGTTGTACCTCGGTAAGCTCTCACTTTCAGAACGTGAAAACCCGGTAACGGATACTTCAGATTCTAATAGTATCGCATCACCGTATTGATGCTTCCTTACAAGGCTGATAAAGCCGTTCGCAATGAAAAATTCACTTTCAAAACTTTTTGCAATATCAATCAGTGCGTCCCAAACACTTATTTTATCAAAAGAAATAAATTGAATTGCGGATGGCTCTACCGTTCCAATTTTCCAATCGCTTGTCTGGAAATAGCGATTGGCGTTATCACACGCAATTTGTAAGAACGTTGCAGGATCGGCGGTTAATTCCCAAGATGCTTCTTTATAGTTTTGATGTAAATAATACATTTCTACATCTTGTAGAAACATTTCAATTGCTTCGAACTTTAAGGAGTATTTATATTTTCTTTTATTTGCCTGGTCCGGTGTGTAATCTTCCCTTAAAGTATATTTGTCTCCATTCCATTTAATGTAATCGGAACGGGAGAATAATATATTTTGATTGAGCTCAAAAGAGATTTCAACGTAATGCTCAGACATTAAAGTCTGCTTCAATACGTCATTGGCTCCGATGGCGTATTTAGCTTTGAGAACATTATTCTTGTCGTAAATCTCAATTATTTTATTCTCAGGAGTAAAGTCTGTTAACCCTATCTTTATCATGATTTGATTCTATTTTTAGGGTTTAACTCTCTTACTGTTACAATCAATTTTCCTGTGTTTTGGGTGATTGTGTCAATCGGTAAATATGTTTTTCTTCTTAGATGAAATATTGTTTTTAGGGGAACTACTCTAAGCTCAAAATTTCCATCGACCTCATCGTTATCGATTTCATCTTGCAAGGCATCGTATTTTTTCAAGTAGTCGGAAAGTGAATTTCCTTTGATCAAAAAAGTTAATTCAATTTCTAGTGCTTCAGGTTGTATGTTATCATGAAAAACCTGAACTCCCGGATGGGATATCATGTTATTTTCTGCCCCTTCCTTGCGATTAGGCCGGCATATTAGATTTTCAAATGATGCACCAATGAGCGATGCACCGTAAGTAGTGTATATGTCTTTTCCGTTTATAAATGATATATCCGCACTATTCATAAAATGCCCTTTTATATATTGGTATTATCGTTTGATTTTGGGGGTAAAAAAAGAACCTATTCCAATTTTAGGGTAGGTTCTTCATTCTTATGTTTTCTATCTAGGTGCTAACCCTTTTGTGTTTTTATTAATCGCTGAAATATCTTCCTTGATATCCATTAGAGAGGTTATAGATTCAGATATAGATTCAGATATTCGATAAGATTTTATTTGCATTTGCTGCATTTCGTGAAAAATGGCGGTGTGTTTCTTCAGTTCATCACCAATTATAATAGACTGTGTTAGGTATTTTGTAGAATCAATTTGTGCGGCACCTAGAATAGATTTCACCTCTAAAATTGATTCGTGAACCCCAGTGAGTCGTCCAAGAATTCCGCCGCCGGTGTCTTGATCCATGGACACTGAATATCCTTTAGTTGAATCTTGTGTATCGGCTTCTTTTTGCCAAAGATTTAAGCCGTGTTTTTCGGCTTCTTTTTGCCAGTTTTCCATAAAGCCCTGAGCTAGCTCCATTTGTGAGCCAATGCCCTGATAGAAGCTACCAATTAGATTCATAGATTCACGGGCTATTTCTTCTTCGGATTTATTACCTCCGTAAATGTTTTCTAAATCAGCTTGTAATTTTTTGAATCTATCAGCAAAGAATAATTCATATGCTAATTGTCTGCCGAGTTGCTCTATGACCTTTGCGCCGGCCTTACCAAATTCTTCCCATGCGTTTTTTCCTTTTTCTCTGATTGCAGTTTCTAGGGAGGACATTATATCATCACCCAAAACACCGAATGTATTTTGGAGGTAATTTTTAAGCTCTTCTTGTGCGGCCTCAACTGCACTTTGTAGATTGATTAAATTTTGAAGGTAATTTCTTGTTTCATTGCTCATTTGCCGTGTATCAAGGATATTTTGAATCCTCGCTACGTTAAGCCTTCCTTCTGCATCTACTATATCATCATATTCGTCTATGATAGATGAATAAACATCTCTTCCTTTGCCCCATCCAAACAGTCCGGTTTTTTCATGTCCGGTAACAATTTGTTGCTTCGCCAACTTACCTATTCCTTTATTGTAATTGTCGATTTGCTTTCGATAATCGTTCAGATACATGCTAAAAATAGCGCCTTCAATACCTCCACTCGAAGCCCCTTTTTCTAGAGATTCTAAGTATCCCATATTGGGCGCAAAGTCGCCTTGCATCTCATTCTTTAAATCTCTTACGCTTTCCCAATAGTTTTGCATAGCATTTTTAGCATGCAAAATTTGTTTTTCGCCGAAGATGCTTTTAGCCTCTTCAAGTAGAAGATTTTGTTCGCGGAGAAGAAGATTGTATGCGCGTTGCGAAGCCAAACGCGCTTCTTCAATTTCTTTTAAGGCTTTTTGGTGACGAACGGCGGCCTCTGATGCTTTAGTAAATAGCTTCATCCCTTCACCGATCACCGCCATGATGCCGGATTCAATGCCCCCGGCAAACCCGGCCGCAATATTTCCGACTGTTTCCATGGCCATGTCCAAATCTTCGTTCATCCCTCCAAAAATGGAAGAAAGCATAGAAACAGCGCTTCCAATTGCTGCCGCTCTATTTGAAATTGAGGATAATAATTTGATAGTCTTTTCCTCAGCTGCGTCTGCTGAATCTCCGGCCTCTTCAAAGCCTTTTTTGATTCTATCAAATATTGCTTTATCTGCTAATCCCTTTAAACTTTTAGCAGGCTTTTGTAGATCCAGTTTTTTTAAAGAAGCCTGATATATTTGTATCTGTCTTTGTGCATCTTCATCACCGGCATCCGCTACTGCTTGTAGGGCTTCAATTCTCAGTTGGATGTATTTTTTTGTTATTTCCAGCTTTTTTTCTTCTACCAGCTCAGTCATACCGATTGATTCAAGACCGGCCGCTTTTTCATTTTCTAACTGCTCGCTGAAATCCAACTTCTGTAGCTGGTCCTCTGTGGTAGCTTCTAACTTTCCACGTTTACGGTTTTCTTCTATTTGTGCAATCAATTCGGCATTATTGCCTGCCTTCTTCAATTGCTCATCATAGTACTTGTCAAGTTCTGCAAGTTTTTGTTCCAAATCGGATTTGAACATTAACTTTTGCTCGGAAAGCATGAAAGATAAATCTTTGTTAATTTCAATTAAACCTTTTCTTTGTGCGGCTTGTGCAGCACTCAACAATTCGGACACTTGACCTTCGATGTCTTGAGGCCGTAAGCCTTCAGGCAAAACATCAATACCTTTTTCATCCTTAAATTTATTATTTTTTAAGGATTCAAAATAGGATTCAAAACCCTTATCATCTCCTTTCACAGACACAAATACATCTTTAGTGTATTCCATCTGTTTTTTCATCATGTTGTTTTGAAATTCTTCAATCGCTAGCTTTTCTTTTTCAAGGTCAAGTATTACTTGTTTTGTTCTTTTCTCAAAGCTATCATCTAGTAGATCGATAGCTTTTTGCTGCATGCCCAAATCGAACTTTTGTTTTTCGATTTGCCTGGCCCTATCTTCTTCATCTAATTTCCGAAGGGCTTCTAACCTTTTTTCAGCGGCTCTAAGGGCTTTATTGTCTGTAGTATTTCCTATAGGCGTGGTGGTTGTAGTTATATTTTCGGTGTTTAGTCCGCCGGCAATAACAGCCTTTTCGAGTTCCTGATTAGCATCTAATATTACTTTATTTAATTGATTAATCTCCTCTTGTGCCTTTTTAGACGTATCCATGCCGATTGCCCCGGCAATGTCATTGCCCAAATAAACGCGGAAGGAAGACTTACGAAAAAACGCATACTCTCTGGCTTCCGGACTTTCATCTTCTCTTATTAGTCTATCTCGTTTTTGCGTTAGTTCATCTCGTTTTGCCTCCATATCCACCAATTTAGTGGTGAGGTATTCGGCTTTAGCTGAAGCTTTCAATAGTGAAATTCTTTTTTCAATCTGAGAATTGATATCTCCATTAATTCTAAGGGATTTAGAGTCAATAGTGAAATTTGTATTGAGCATTTTATTTACACCATCCAATGCTGATTGCCGATCCTTTAAGGACTTATTGATGTCAGTTGCAATATCTCTTAGCTTTTCAAGCTGAAGGGCTTCTTTTCCCGGCTTAATGCCGCCCAGCTCTTTTTTGTAGTCTGAAAAAATGTTTTTAACCCGCTTTGCTTCATCGTAAATATTTTTGAAATGACCCACAAGAGCAATAATAGCGGAAATAATAATAGCCGGGGCAAATGTATTCCACATGGCCCGGATACCCGCCATTAGTTTTTTTGCACTTCCGGTTATAGCCATCCAAGCCGTACCCCAGATGCCCATTGATTTTAATGCAGCTGCTTTTGCCGCCGCTGCTTTTGCGTTTTCATGTGCAATATTTATCTGTGCCGTCCTGGCACTCAAAGTTTGTTTTGCTCTCTCAATTTTGGCTGCTAGAGCAATTTGATTTCTCCCAACGGCTTTTGCGTGTTGTAGTTTTAATTCTTCTAATCTCTTTTCGGCCTCAACCCTTGCAGCAATAGCAGCCCTTAATTTATTATGTGTAGCGGTTGCATTTGCTATTATCTGCTGTCCGTTGGCTGCATATCCTCTGTATACTTTTGTAAGCCCATTGGCAACAACAAAACCAAGGGCTGCCACAATGCCTATAATTATGTTTTGGATGTTTTTACTTGCAGACTCTAAAAGGGATGTTAATCCATCAATCAAGGATTTATATTTATTTTGAAATCCTGATGCATCGACTATACTCCCGAACACATTGCTTAGTCGATTAAGTGATGTTTCCAGATTATCAGTGTCTACATCGGGAATTATCTCATTCAGCGCATCGGCGAACTTTGGAAGTACATCCGCGCTCATTACTTTGCCGGTGCCGATAAGTTTTTCCATTTGACCAATGGACACCCCTAAAGCTTTGGCCATAGCTTGGATGGCTACCGGAAGCTTTTCACCCATTTGCTTCCGCAGCTCTTCCATGCTTATTTTACCCTTTCCCATCATTTGCGACAGGGCGAGAAAAACACCATCCGATTCACTGGCAGATAAACCAAATGCGGTTATAGCGCGTGAAACTGATTCAAATATTTTCTTTTGCTGCTCAATCGGCATATTGGCTTGTGTTGCCGATGCAGTGAATTTTGCGTAATTGCCTACCAAGGCATTTATTTCCAATCCGTATTTTTTTGCTAGATCATTGAGGAAACGAAGATTGTCTGCAAATCCTTTTGTTCCGCCGGATACGTTTTTAAGAGCTGTAGTAACTCTACTTGTTTCTCGGGCTACATCTTTGAATCTGGTTAACAATCCGGACAGTCCCATACCCCCGAATCCGAGGGCAGCCGCAAACGTGACAATTTGCATCTGTATAGATCGCAAAGAATTCTTTACTGAATTTGCTCCCTTTTTAAAGTTCTCAGTCAGCAGATTTACTGCTATACTGAAGGATAATCTTCTTGACATAGCTTATTTTTTTATTCCGTTTTTTAAAAATGAATTGAAATTGGCTTTTGCGGCCTCCTGATCTTCTTTAGAAATAACTTCTTCGTCCAATTCCCAACCAAAGGGGCATATGTCCTTTGGCGTAGTGCCTTTTTCTAAGTGCGGCCTCAACTGCATAAAAGCCCACAGCCTTTCAGCCGTCAGCTTTTCTTTAACTTTTTGGTCGTGAGCTTGTAGGAAAAGCGAAAGGTCGCAAAGCTCCATGTCGTTCATTGCAAAATGAACATCAAGTCCATTCATTACCAGTGAGGCGACTATATCCTTTATGTAGGTAGGATTTGAATCATCCGAATCTTCATCTTGTTGCTTTGATACAGCTTGAAATTGGGAGGAAAGAAATGTTTGTCTTTGAAAATCCTTAACCATCTGCTTAATGTCGCTAGGTTTTAGATTCTCTTTGAATTCTTTTAAAGAAAATTGCACCTCTTTTGGAAGGGTGCACACATAGAAAAGTGATAGAACTTCATCTTCACTATTATAGTTAAGTTCAGAAAATGGTTTTTTATTTAATTGCTCCCATCTTATTATCGCTTTGATCGTGAGCTTAATGGGTGTGTAGCTTCTTTTTTTGAAGATATTTTTTAGCCAATTCATATAACAATGCTTTATTTATTAGTGTTATATGAGGCTTTTGGGGGTAAAAAAAAGAACCTCATTCCACAAAATTGTGGAATGAGGTATAATCAATTCCTTCAAGTAATCCATTTGAGATTTTCAACAGCTTTGGCGAAAACCTCAAAATCCGCATACTTTATAAAACGTTTTTTACGGATCTGGTGTGCCTATTGTTAATGCACCCACCCCGGCAAATGACGAACTGCATGTTGCAATATCACCATCTGTACTTTTTACATCAAGTGATGTTATCATTAAATTTCCAGTATAGTAAGGCTTGGATTTGTCAAGCTCAAATTCACCACCGGTTGGTGTTTGGTTGGTCACTTTTGACTCACCTAGGACAAAAGGTACTGTTTCTTTATTGATTTGCTTTTCAAGCAATGTGTTAAAACTAGCTTGTCCGGTCGTTTGAGTTAACAACGATTCGCTTGATACCGTATAGCTGTTATTGCCCGGTAACGGCATTTTCCAACCGCCCGAGATCATTTTGTTAGACACGTCCACCTCGTCTGTTGAAATATTTATTGAGGCGTCCTTAGCGTAAGCTATAGGCTTATCTTCAATAAATAGGAATAGCTGACCCTTGAATATATCAGCTATTGAATCATGTTTTACTTTTGCCATGTTTTTTATTTTAAAATTGATAATTATTTAATGTCGAATAAGAGGACTTGAATAAACTTTCCATCCTCAAAATCTTCGGTTGAATCAACCAACCTTACATCCATTTTTAAGTCATCATGCGTGCCCTCCAGGCTTTCATTAATCAGATAGGCCAATTCTTGTGAATCGTCATAGAACTCTGTAATCGCATTTACATACACTCGGCATGCTTGATTACTAATCCCCATTTTCGTGTACTCTTTAGAATACTGATCCCTTTGGTACACGATAAAATCTCCCGGAGTATCTTCCGGGGCTACAATTGGAAATATTCGACCTTCTACTATTTTTACAATTTCCGCATTAGCAAGCAAAGCCGCCCTCACCTTTGCTGTTATTTTAAACTTACTTTCTGCGCTCATCTTCTTTTGCTTATTCTATTTACAGCTCTTTCGATACCCGCATACAGCCGATCCATCGCTTTCGGGTAATCCTCGGTTTCAGTGTCACTCCAAAAGCGGTTTGCAACAACCTGGCCAGTTGATTTGTGTTTGATTTTCCAAAATCTTTTCTTTGTGCCTCTATCTACCAGGTGCGCATGTGATCCGCCTTGTTTTCCTTGTCTAAAGCCAATTAGCACACCCGGCTTACTCTTTTTGACTCTAACATGGAAACTTCTGAGTAAATTACCTGTTATGCCCCGGCTGCCACTTTTCAATCGACTTTTTAGCCGTCTTTTGCCTCCGGATTCAAAAACTTTTCCGGCAATTTGTAAGCCGTCTTTCAAAGCTTTGTCTTTTTCGAAATTTTGAAGATTACGAATCAGATAATTAATGTTATCACGGTCTATTTGCCGGATTTCAAAAAAGTTATTCATTGATTTTAGAACATGTTAATAAATAGGTGTTATCAATTTGAGGATCAAGCAATATAATTTTATAGAATCTATCTCCATATTTTACACGTATTCTTTCATTTAAGAAAGAATACTTTCTAACCTGAAAAACGAGCGTGTTAGAAATAAACTCTTCACTCGCATTTACGCCATCTCGCACTAAGGAGGAAAGTTTTTTGCGATACGCTTTTATTTTATGCGTTTCAATATATTCCCTTTTCTCCGCTCCTGATTCTGAGGTTGTTTTCCTCAGTTCATAGATGTGAATAGTCTCTGTCAATAACCCGGCTCTCATCATGTGTACTTTTTAAAAGGTTGTAATAAAAAGTTCAAAGTAAACGGAACTGGCTGTACATTGGTATATGATACCGCCTCCCGATTAGCATAAAGAGTACCTGCAAAAATCAGTATAGCAGCTACCAAAGCGGGATCAAGAATACCCTCTTCATCTACAAATTCAGAAAGTGGTTGATTGATTTCTTTTTCTACCCGGCTTTCACCAGCATCTAGGAATAACTTAAGTTGCTTTTCATCACCAGATTCTAAATAGTCAATTTCAAGGTGCTTCTTTAGATCTTCCACTTTGGTATACTTAGCCATATCAATTATTTTGTAAGAACTCCAAATGCTTCCTTGCGAAGAGTAAGCATATCATAATCAGAATTGAACACGAAGTACACTAGGTTTTTCTTTGCTCCGGTATACGGATCGTATGTCATATTCATTTTACCAAATTGCCCTACTAGTTGATAACTAAAAATGCCGAATCCAAGGATCTCCTCACCGATATATTCGGTTATGAAGACCGGGAAACCGTTTATTTTTCCGTTTTCGATTATCATCAAGCCTGATCCGGTATCGCGTGGCGTAGATTCTAAATCGGCATAAGTTGACGCCGAGCAAACATAAGCAGGCGTTCCATCGAAAATAACACCTTGTTTCATTACTTTGCCTTTCAGCTTAATAGCATCTTTCCATTTAATATTGCCGGTATATGTTTCTTTTGTGGTTGGGTTTACAAAACATCCATCCGATGCTTTAGATGTTATTTTTGTAGGGCTAAACATCCATTTATTTAACAGGCGAGCAATTGCCATTGGTATTTGTGCTCTTACGATCTCCAACAAAGCCCCATTACTTTGGTCGATGCCTCTATTAGACACCGGAATGGCAATTGTAACACGTTTGGGCGAAGGGTTTATTTTACCAATATCAATTTTTGTATCGTTTATTTCTACATTTTCATCTTCAAGGGTCGCCTCCACCCCTGCTACAATAGGAAATTGCCATGCGCCCACCATGCCATATTGCATTTTTGCGCCTACCTTATGCAAGATGAGCCCTTTTTCAAGCGGCTGAATTATATCACCAATTGTTAAAGGGATGATATTTGCAGCTGATGCTGTATCCTGAATATCCCGGTTGATCGGAATATCCATATCTGTGCCATTTATAAGCGAACGGCATTCTTCCGGCATTTCACATTTTCCGTGCATTGCTGCAATTGTTTGAGCAAAAGCACGTTCTTGTGAAATCTCTTGTTGTGAGGGTGGGTTATGTTCGGAACGCTCTAGCCTGAGTTGTAGAATTTCTTTTTCCTGAACAAGCGCATTTCTTTCTTCAGTCTCTTCTGTACTTAATGCTCTCTTTTCCGTTTCGATAGCCGTTGCCATTTCTTCGAAACGAACATTGATTTCAGCGATACGTGATCGCATTTGTTTTTTTTCTTTTCTTGAAAACATAATTCTAAATATTAATTAATAAGACTTCGTAAATATTCTACATCTTTTTTATAGGTGTCATCTTGCTGTCGAATCGGTGGTTCATCTAGAAAACCATCAAGATTACGCACCGTTACATCAGTTCCAAAATATGCCGGATCGGTAACTACTGACACATCATACATCCTATCCAACTTGATAACTTCCCTTAATAGTGAACCGTCGGAACGCTTTGAGTAAAGTATATTTTCACCCTCATCTGTTGTATAGGCAAAGGAAGATCCAAAAATATCCCCCCTTTTAATTAGCTCAATAGCATTATTTCCCTCATTTGTATTAGGAGATTCAAACCTATATTTTACACCATAATCATCCACTGTAAGCGTTAATGACCCATTACCATTGTAGCTTCGAGCTAGTAGCCTTGATCTATCATGTTCTGCGAGTGCTTTTACGTCCCATTTTTTCAGATCATCGTTTGTAACAGCACCACGTTTTATTACCTCTACGAACTTTTTCCCTTTCCACCAGTCGAACATCATTCGACTTTCTTTTTCAAACACAACGGCGTATCCCTCGATAACCCTTGTGTCCTCAACCACTTTAGGCATTGCTCTTTCTTCGCTAAAACTTCTAATTTCCATTACTTTTTGTCTTTTTTGCTTTGCTCAATGACAAACACATGGTTAATCATGTGTCCTTCATTTAGAGTTGTAAAGAATTTACCATTTTCTGGAGCTTTATCTTTTACTATTGCCAATTCAATATCATCTTCGCCGGACTCAACGGCGGCAATGATATTTCCACTATTCACACTTACAGACAAAAGGCTAGTGCCTTTTATGATCTGTTTTTCTTCTCTTGTTAATTTGATGTTTACGATTTTCATAATTATGTCCTTTTATTTATTAGCGTTATATGAGGCTTTTGGGGGTAAACTTTCTTCTTCACCTCTTATTTTCTTAGAATCTACAGGCGCAACGTTACAGGAAATAAAAAGCTGATCACCTCCTTTTAGAGGTTGTTGATTCTTTTTTGCTCTCCAATAATTAGGGGTGTAGGTACCGCTTTGAACTGTCTTTTCAATATAATTACCCATTGTTGTTAGGTCGGTTTGAAAGAGCGGTTCCGTGTCAAATTCAATTTTCATCTTAGAAAAAAGATTTCTTCCCACTAGCTTGGCAGTAAATGATGTTTCTATTTTTCTAAGTTTAGGCATCAGAGTATCACTTAAGAAAGACACATTGCTCATTTCAGAGGCTTTGTAATTTTGGGATTGTCCGGCAAAAACCTTATCCGGATGGACACCGAAAAACCTACAAATGTCAAGGACACCGAATTTCCTGGTGTCTAGTAATTGTAAATCTGTTGGTGACATGGATATTTGATCAAACTTCATATCTCCTGATAAAAACACAATGTTTTTTCCGCTATTTACCTGAGTTTCTACACGGTCAGCAACATCTTTCAGCTGATCGTCATTTACAGCTGCGAGTCCTCTCGTTGCACTATTACTTTCACCCGAAATAAACCCTTTAATTGTACTACCTGGCTTAAAAGAATCCGATGTTCTTTCATCGGCATTGGCTGTTATATTCAGGCATCTTGCAGCATAAGCGATTGTACTCACCCCGGTATAACCGCCATCTAGCGATATATTCCGCAAGTGAATTACCTCATCAGCATCATATACACCAAACACTGCATGAGTGAAGTCATTAATGTTATAAAGATTGGTTTCTTTGTCGTATGTGGTTGTGTGGGGAGACAATAGAACTAAGCTGTCAATTTCACCATATCTATACATAGGTAGAATATACGCATTGCCATCCATTACCATCTGAATGATAGCGTTTTGAATTAACTCGTATGAAGTGTGTCTGCTATTCGCTTGACACGTCAATAGATATGCGAGGGTGCCGGAGTCTTTTACCTCAAAAACATTGTTTCTTTTCACTTTAAGTTCCAGCGGAAGAGAGGCAATTGTACTTGAAAGAATATCTACGCAACGGTAAACCGTTGCTATTTTCATTGACAGGCTTGGAGTTGAGCCTGATGCGTAAGATTCGTACCATGTTGTTACATTGCTATCGGGTGCATTGACTAAATCAAAATAACCCCTTTGTTTAGGATCTTCTTTTTTATTGCTTTTCCAAAATTTCCAATTCATATACCTTTTTACTTATTAATGTTATTGCCTGATCTTGGGGGTAAAAAAAGGCTCGAACTTCACAGCCCAAACCCTTTCAATTGAAAACAAATCAAGTCGTTAATATTTCAGGCTGCCATTTCTTTTGCCATTGTTGCCGCAAGAAACCTATTAGCTGAACATATGTTTTTATGAATCCACAATCAATTAACATTATTATATTCTTTTCTATTTCGGCTAATTCTTTCATCATATTTTCACAGCCTACTTTATTTCTTATTCCCGGCTCATGACGATTGTAAACGATGTAATTAATAGCCTTAGCGATATTAATCATAGCGGTTCCTATAAATGATTGCTCAACAATTTTAGATATCATTCGTCCCAGCTCTTTATATTCTATTCCGGCATCTATTCTGTATTTTATAAGTTGATCGTAAACAAATTTTATAACCTTAACCTCAAAGGTGGGATTTAACCACATTGCAAATTTTACAAATAAAATAGGATGCATCCATGTACCGCCATTTTTACCCCTTGTAGTCAAATACGCAAAATCTTGCGTATTAAGATTTTCTTCTGACATCAAGGCAATTATGAATTCTTTCGTATTGCTGTTGTCAAAAAATTTTGTCACTTCTTTCTTTTGTCCGCTATGTTTATTCCATTGTTTTAAAAGCGTAGTTGCATTAAACATCCCATCACCTGTGCGTTGCAGTACATTAAACTCACCCATCTTTCTTGTTAATACCTGATTTGTTTTCATAAGGCATGAATTTTTAATCTTTATAAATTAATACTCTATACCTTATGTGCTTTTTGGCTGTTTTTGGGGGTAAATAAAATTTGGTTATTTGAAGAATATTTTCCTTTTTAAATATTTTTAACACTTTATGATATATATGTGTTAAGTAGATGAAATGCCATAAGATTTGTTATTGTAGCATCTATTTTTCCGTTAGCACTTCGTTTAATGGGCTTTTTATTTCCGAGTCTGTCTTCATCAATCATGGCATTGCCGAAGCAATACCAGACTATGGGATTCCGATTGAAAGATATTTTTGCGGTTTTTGCAGCAAATTCAAAAGACCCGACCGGAGATGTAAATGTTCCGTAAGTTTGTTTTACCGGTTGGATAACATTTTGATTTCCTGTTGTGGATGCTGAAAGATGGTTAATGAATTCCATTGATTTATAAGCATCATAGCCAACTCTTAATATTTCCAGCTTCCCCCCCCTTCTTATGATGTCGCTTGCTATGTATCTATAATCGATCACTTTGCCCGGCAAAACGTTTAAATGTCCGTCTTTTTGCCATTTTTTGTATAATTCCTTATTTGGATGTTCTTTAAGTGTTGCCTCAGGAAGGTAAAAGTCATTGTGAGAATGAAGTGTTTTAGTTTCATTATCATGAATGAGATATGTTACAGTTGAAAAATCATCAAAAACAGATAAATCGATTGCAACCATGCAAGGATATCGTTTATCTAGTTTTTCAATATCAATGTCTTTTGCCAATGCGGATATTTCATCCTGAGAAAACCAAACTTTCGCGGCATTCTGTGTGAAAATGTTTAACTGCTTCGTTCTGAATGTCAACATATCATCACTGGTTAAAAGTGCTTTTTTGTACTCTTCTTCGTAAAAGTCATACTGAACGGTTATTCCTAGGTGCGGCTGAACTTTCTTCCAAGTTGCCGGGCTATCTTCCGGATCATCAACATCCGGCTCAAAAATGTGTGCAAAAACGGAATCATTTTCAAGCTCACCCCTCAAAATAGCCTTGTAAGAATTTAGCAATTCCACAAACGGACTATTCAGCTTATCGGATGCGGTTGTTATAATTACGGTAAGTGGATTTTCACGCACACCCATAGAGGAGGTTAGTACGTTTTTTAAATCTGCACTGTCAGCTTGTGAATATTCATCTACTATGACAGTACTGGCATTCAAGCCGTCCAGTTTATCGGCATCGGATGCCAAGCATCGAGCAAATGATGTTCTTCCGGGTTGGAGATTAAATACTACTTCTCTGTTTATTTTGAAATTCCTCAACCTTTTATCGTGTGCTTTCAAGATATTCCGGATGACATCGAAGCAGATTTTAGCTTGATCGTAACTATTTGCAGCAACATACGCCTGTGCGTTTTTGTCACCAAAAAGCAAATCTTCAATTGCAATAGAAGCAACGGATGTGGTTTTTGAGAATTTACGAGGAACAAATAAAAGAGCATCCCTTATCAATCTTTTCCCATTCTCTTTATAAAAGCCATAGATGTTTGCAAATTGAAAAGTTTGCACATTGGTGAGCTTATACTTTGTTCTGCCTTTCGTGCCGGTAAATTTCAACTGCTCGTAAAGAACAATAAATCGTTTTACTTTTACCGGTCTAAATTCGTATTTATTCAGGAAGAGAAAGAATCGTTTTACTGATAATTGCTCATATAAATTATGTGATTCCGGATTATTAATCACAGAAAAAACGTAACTATTTAAGCGCTCATCTGTATCCTTCAAGCTATAAGATAGTACATCAATATCTCTTAGTTGTTCGGATACCTCTAACTTTAATTCCCTTAATTCCTGTGGATTTTCAATCATTCTACGCTATTAACCGAATCCATAAGCTCATCCATATCGTCATCGCTAATTCCCTCAACGGTTGCGATTGTTAATCGTAATTCTCTCAAACATCTTCGAACCATTTCGGATTGATCTCTCAGTTCTCTAATAACCGGAGTAGTTCTCTTTTTTTCGTTACCCTCTCTAGTTGTTTCAACAATATCGGTTGTTGTTAAATTTTCTACATCCTTGATGATGAGATAATAGGCATATAAGTTACCGGCTGTGATCTCGATCATGAAATCCAACCCCGGAAAATAATCACCGCGATCTTTGAGTATTTTTTTTATCCGCGATATTAATGTTGATTTTCTTACTGTTTTTTTTGCCTCCATGATTCAACGGTCTTTTCTTATATGGATTATTCACGGTTTTTGAGGGTAAAAATCTCACCCCCCCGGAAATATTTTTTTTCGCGCGTGGAGAGGGTGGAAGGGGTGGGTTTCGAGGCCGAGAGGGGGTATTCAAAAAATCGATGCCCCGCCTTGCTTTTTAATGTTTGTTAACAATTGAAGTAAGTTGCTGTATTTTAATGCATTACAAAAACTTATCAATAAACCTTTGAGTTCGTCTCTCATTGGCCTTTTGAACATTTGCTTTGGTGTGGGAAAACATTTCTTTATGTATTCTCATGTGACATTCATGAGCTACTGACAGGAGATTATGAAGATCAAACATCAACACTTCCATTTGATCTACAGTGGTGACGGATTCAACAGGCACGACGTGATGCACTTCATTAGCTGGTGTGATCTTACCTTGTTCCTTGCATTCTTCGCACTCGCATAATGGTTGCGCTTGCAGCTTCTTTAGCCTCAGCCGTTTCCATCTAACTGAGTTAATAAACTTAATGTAGTTTGCATCTTTAGCCATATCTTTTAATCTAAATCATCAGGGGTTTTAATCTTCCTCTGATCGGGTTTTTGTTTGATATTCATTCCGGCGTGGCTGTTGGTTGAATGGTTGCTTCTTTCCCACGCTTCGTTATCCGAAAACATTTCTTCTATTTCGGTCTGTATCTTCGCTCCCTGCTCTTTGATTATTAACCTTTTGGTTTGTTTGTTTAAATATTCGCCGAAGGGTATTAATAACTGGATTTCCAGTTTCTTTTCTCCTTTAGCTTCTTTTTCTAATTTCTTTATTCGCCTATACTCCTTAGGAGATATAAACATTTCTTCTATCTGCTTAGGGACTACATCTATATTTTCATCGTTACTAGGATCAACAACACGCAAAAAGCAATCAACTAAGTATTGCAGTATTTTGTAGATACTCTCAAAGCCATAGCGTTTACAAATCCTTTGCAAACGCTCAATGTCCTTGATAGACACGTATGTATCTATCTTTTGCTTCCTGTATCTATCTTTTGCGTGTTGTTGATCCATAGCCTTATTGTTTTAAAGGGAATAAGTAGTATTTCATGAACGTTTAGCTTTTGTAAGCGCGAGTGATAATATAAATTCCTTTCCTTTTTCAGTCCAATAGGTGTGTACCTGTGTTTGCTCCCGATCTAAACTGTCTTTATAAATAGTAGTTTTAGTACCTGTATATCCTTTGTTCTGATACTTGTGATATAATACCCATTGATTACGGATTTTGTATTGAATTCCTGAGTTACATAGCATTCTATTTAATGTATTTGCACTCATACCAAGCTCTTTGGCAATAGAAGTAGTGGGTATAAGCGTTTGTGATTGCAATACAGCATTATAGTATTCGATTTTTGGGGCTTGCTTTTTAAGCTCTGACTCTTGTAAGTCTATGCAAGATTGAAGTTTTTCTTTTTCCTCTTCCGACTCAAGAAGCATTTTTGCAAGATCTTTTTTACTGATAGTATCTATTTTTGTATAGCCTTGTTGTAAGAGTTCTTTTATTTTATTATTACATAGTATGTAAAATTCGGGACTTAACCACTGAGAGAACAGCAAAGCAACATCTTCATGAAACCAAGTACCTTGTTCATTACCTCCTTGTGTAACTTTAACTAAATCAGCCGTGTCGCATTTTTGAGAAACGGAAAGAGCTTGTATTAAGCGAGAAGATTGTTCATTTCTTAACCAATTTGCGGGCTTTTCATTAAAGCTTTTTGCCATTTCAGTGGCATTTACATATACTATCCCGTTTTCTTTTTTCATGGTTATGCTATTACCATGATAGCTGAATATTTCTTTTATATTATTCATGATTATTGATTCTTATCTGTTACTAGTGATTCAAGCTGCTTTAAACAGTCTATGTGTGGGTTGTCTGAGAGACTACCAAGACGGCAGAAGTCGGAATACTCAGCCAGTAGACCTTTAGAGAGGATGAAGGAATACGCCCTGTTTTTAGCATCCTTTTCAATGCAGAACTTCTTTGATGCTGCATGAAGAAAGTCTTCAAAACAAACAATTCCGTGTGTGTTGGATACGATTTCTATAGGAGTAGATACAGTGTTACCCGTCTCGTGGGTAGACGTTACATTGGCGTTACTATTGTTCGCGCTGCTGTAATCTTTCATTGAGTTTGGCATGAATGAAAAATTATTGCTTTTAATATAAGAAAGGCTACCGCCTTCCGAGTCGCCAAACTCAAACAACTGACTTATTAGGTGCAGATGTCCATTGGAAGTGATAGCCTTTATACTTGTAGCTAGCGCTAAATGTATAGATACAAAAATACCTACACCTATAATAAACCTTATATTTGAATTTGGCGAACTCGCTACAAATATACAATATTTTTTCATTCTCTATACTTGTGTCTTTATGAATTGCTTAGAGCTTGTTTATTGCATTAAAATTTAGAGGATTAGATTTTTCAGCCTCAACGAAACTAAAACTCAGTTGCAAAAAGTCCAGTCTGTCAATTTTATTTATATCTCTAATTAGACCTTTTCTTTCTTTTAAAAGAGAATTTATTGTTATATCGATTTCCTGAATACGACTTGACTTAATGAAGCGGTTTTTGATAATATCATGGGCAATCTTAAGTTGATTATTAACTAAGCTTGCAATAGCCTTCTCCATTTGGTTAAAAGCATCAATGAAGTCTAATTTAAACTTTATGGCTTCTTTTCCGGTAAACCCCATAACCAACAAAGTAAATCCGTCCTTATTCATTATGAACATCGGGTTCTCCTTTCCACTATCATCTATATAGCTATTTAGAACATATAACTGATCTCCTTTATCGAATGAACTGCCCCCAATTTTGGGGTGAGCTGTTATTAGTTTTCTAATATCACGAATAACATGATCATGCCTTTTCTTAAATTTCTTTACGACCCTCAAACTATTTGTTACTGGTTGTCCATTTTGATTGTTCACTAATTCATTCATATTATATGTTTTATCGTTAATATTTCAAATTCAATGTATTCTTCTCCTTAGAAATTCTCTTTATCTCTTCTTTGTAATGCTTAATTGATATTTCATAATCAAAGGCGTCCATCTTAGAATACATGTGCTTTTTTAATTCCAAATCAGAAATAACCTTTACACCGTACTTTCTAATTAAGCCCCTTGTGTATCCTATGTTATTACCTTCATCGAATCTGTTGCACTTTCTACACTGAGCATTACAATTTCTTTCACTGAATCTTGTACCCATGTGTGAACGATTGACAAAATGACCACAATCAACGTCTTTCCAATATTCAATCTTTCCGCATGAAATACATTTACAAAATCCATTTTTATTTGCATCTCGCAACCGAATGTAGATTGAAAATATACGATCAAGTTTGTTTTTAAGATTTGAAGTTTTATTATTTTTTCTTGTATGCTGATTCATGTCCTTGTTATTTTAGATGATATATAAGTAATGTATCTTGATTTCATTGTTGTGCCTACTTTCTGATTACACTGAGGGCAAACAAACATTTCACATCTTAGACAGAATTCAAAGCCGCAATGGCTGCATATCTGCCAAACACAATGGTTGTTTCTAGTTTGAAATACTTTCATTGTTTTCATGACTTAATATTCTTTTGAGTTATAGATATTCAGTACAGCATACAGCTTATTGTGATTTCTACAGAGCATTTCAATTTCACAAGGCTTTCCTATTAATATCATTTTAGCAGCTTCTTTGCTTACGCTGTACTTCAAGTACCAATCCTTACTTTTTACAATTTGAATGTCAAAAGCAAAAGAGGGTATACGTATTATCATTGATTTGTTCATTTCTCATTCTTTTTTTGACTTCCCTTTTAAAGTCCTCCGGACTTACCTTCCGGGAAGTATAAGACAAGTAACTAGCAATATCGTGGGCGTATATAGTTGCCACGATGAACACTTTTTGTGCCCATTTATACCCAATTAGATTGTCCTTTTTTGTTAACATATTGATTTATAGCTAATTCCGTATTTTGTACTACTTGTTGAATTCATCATGCCTTAAAATGCTATGATTTACTTGCAACAAGTGCCTAAATTCTTTTTCTTCTTCGCTTTGCACAAAGACGATATGCTTCTTTATAGCATCCCATTCTTTAGTTGCGAATTCCCGAATGTTTCTGTATTCCCAATCGGTGAGTGATCCGTTGTTAAACCGCTCTTTAGCTCGTTTTACAACCTCTGTTTTGCCTTTGTTCATTACCTCTAAGCAAAGTTGCCGCTTTGCCCGGCCTGTACCTTTTGGGGTGATTATATCCTGATCGAATTGAATAGTACGCCAATCTCGGAAGAATACTTCTACCATCTTTTTTAAGTTGATTGGATCGAAGAAGTCCTTCACCAGGCAATTATTTAGGCGTCTGAATACGGTTTCAATTCTTAGAATATTTCCTTCGGGAATTATTTTTCTTTTTTTATCTATAGACTCAAATACTTTATCATAGATCTTGAAATATTTCCGTGTATGAGTATGAAATACAGTAGTTTTTACACGCTCGTCTTTATATCGGGGGTTTATGTATAATTCCTTTTCATTTCCTAGAGTGCCGATGTTTTTCATCTTATCTAAAAATGACCGGCAATCTTTAGATATATTGAGATTTAACCCGATTTCATAGTTGTAAATGCGGGCATCTTCTATATCTATCCCTTTGTCGTGAAGCAGCCGGACCATTGCTTTTTTTGCCTCCGACATTGTGAACATATTGTAATTGTTCCTGTCATAGCCGGATATTTCGTTGTAATACTTATGCAGACTGCCTTCCGCTTTCAAGCGTCTGTTTGTTTCAATCTTCACATAGACACCTTTTTGCTGCTTCAAGTTCTTGGTGTCAATATTATCATAGTATACAACTCCATTGCGTGAATTGGTTTGTAAGCCATTTCGCCAGACAATGTGATCGATTTTGTTGTCTGGTAATGGAGGTGTTACTATAGTGATTAAATCAAACATTTATACTTTTCCTTCTTTTAGTAGTCGATCAATCTCAGAACGTTGTACATGCGCTTTGCCTTTCAACTTTGATTGTGTAATTATCTTCTCTTCTACATATCTTTTATAGGTACTTCTGCCTATTCCTAACATCTTTTGCACCTCTTTGGGGCTTAATATTTCCTTTTGTTTTTCAGATTTTAATACTTGCATATCTTCTTTGATATCAAGTAATAAACTTTTGAGGTCGTTATATTGCTTTACATTCATAGTTATAGATTTTTCAACCATTGTTGGTGGATTTGATTAGCTATCTGTGCTGTCATTATCGGAGGTACCGACATGCCGCATACGTAGTGTGGCAGTCGGCCGTTGAAGTTATAATCCAAGGGAAAAGATGAAATTTTACAAACCTCATCTTTTCCAAGGAAGAGCGGTTTATTGTAATGTAATAGGCAATCTTCTTTAGCTATTAACGTGTTGTAAACTCTGTCTGAATAAACATAGTTCTGCCCGAAATTGCCCTGTTTACCGTACAGCCTCATATTTGCATCACTTTGGTCACCATCACCGTACAGCCGCTCATCCCACAGATGGCGTGTTTTTTTTCCGGAGATTTCACGTCCTTGATAGTCTGCTATTTCCCTAAAAAGGATCGGTTCTGCATCAAAATCAAGTTTGATGTATGGCTTTTGTGTAAAAATATCTTGCTGATACAGAAAGGGGGCGGCTAAGTCTTTACGTAATGCGATGAAAAATACACGTTCTCGTCTTTGAGGCACACCCATTGTAGAAGCATCAAGCAGAAAATGCTGGACATAATATCCGGCTTTTTCAAACTCATCATATATTTTTATCACATAATCTATTGCAGAACCTAAAAGGATTCCTTTTACATTTTCGGCAATTATTACCTTCGGTTGCAACCTTTTTCCGAGTTCTATAAAATCAAAGAAAAGAGTATCAAGGACTTGGTCGGCTTGACCCTCTTTGAATTTCTTCTTTTTTCCCCAATCTCTTTCCCTAGTTCCTGCTACTGAAAAGGAGCTGCAAGGGGGTGAACCGTCCAATATATCAAGATCGAAAAGCTCATCAGGAAGATCATAATTTTTAAATTCCTGTATAGGAGCTAAAAACGGATACTTAGGATTATGATTCTTTATATACAATTCCATCATCCTTGGGTCGATTTCATTGCAGCCTATAACGTCAAACCCTTCCAGCTTATATCCCATAGTACTGCCCCCCCCGCATGAGAAGCACGAAAAAACCTTTCCTCTGTCTTTAGAGAAGTTGGCATTCTTCAATGTCCATTCGTAGTTATATTTGCTATAATTTGTCATATGCTCAATATCCTTTGTTTCCTGATCGTAGTTCCAACTATCTTAATTTTCCCTTCATCAATCAAAGAGCTAAGCTCTTTTTCGAAGATGTCCGAAATGTTTTTCTTTAGCTCAAATTCATTAATCTCGGAGGGAATCACTTTTGTGTCCTCCTTTAATTTTTGCAAAGAATTGAGACGTTCAATAATTAGATTTTTCATAGCTCATCTTCTTGGTTTCTATATGCTTCTGAAAACTCTCGAGGGATGTAGCAACTGATCGATATTGTTTTTGCAGTTTCGATCATTGTATTAAAGTCTTTTCTTTCAAAATCATCTCCACGCTTGTGGGCTTCATTTTCCTTTGCATCTTGCTGATCCTTGATATACCTGCTTATAAGTATCATGCATCTATCCACATTGAAAGAATGGACTACAAACGACTGAGTTGTGCTGTAGTCATCTTCGTAGCTGATCCGGCATTCAATTTGATAGAATTTTTTAGCTTCTGAATCTGCTTCGTCAATTTCGTTTTGATTGATTTTATCCCATTCCTCAATAGGTATATCAATCTTGACTTTTTCTAAAGGATCTATTATTATTATACAAGGGTCGAATTCTTTAATCATACTGACATAGAATGCATCTTTATAATTGAGCTCAACATAATCCTTCAAAAGAAGAAGTGCCGCATTTGTACTTGTAGCGTGGAATAAAAACTTTATTTTCTTTTCAGGCAGTACCACCTGAGCCGTGTAAGGGTAAAGACTAGTATTTTCTACATAGCGTGCCCTACGATTCTGATCACTTACTTCTACTTCGGTAATTTCCCCG
>JARJEC010072519.1:0-17767 GCA_030264575.1 Tachinus sp. AB-2021 | reverse complement strand
ATTTACAATGTCTTGTTTTATAAAATACGACACTGAAAATGATGAATATCATCGAAACCTGTTTTATAAAATTTGACATTGAAAATGATGAATATTATCAAAACCGGTCTGTAATAGTAAATAAATAATTATAAATATAACAAATAGAGTGTTTATTATAAAAACTACTAAAATAAATATACAAAAAAATCTATAAAATAAAAGAAGAAAATATAAAATATAAAAAAGAAATTTGGCTAAAAATGTAAATTAATTATACATTATCTCTAAAGGCAGAAATTAGATATGGCATCGCACCACTGTAAAACTACCCCAGTAGATACGCATCAGGGAACTGGTGATTGATAGCTTTCATAGCGCTAATGAGTTAGTACAGATGACAAAGACAACAAATCATTTCAACAAAAGAAGTACCTCATATTAGCATTGGTACTAGATAAACCAAACGTAAACTTTAAATCATTTACAGCTAATGCACAGCGTACAATTTTAAACTGTCTATGAAAACTCAAACTGTTCTTAAATTTGCTAAAATTTGGTTTGATATTCGATTGGTAAGGTAGATGATTTATTAATTTTGATTAAGACGGTGTTTATCCTTGGACGTAAGAAGAACCAAGGAGCATCAGAACTATGACATATTTGATACACTTCAGAATATTAAAAATCCAGATATTGGAGTACTTAGAAATTGTGAATAGAAACCTGCAATTAAACTAAGATTCAATATAATATATAGCCAAATAAGTTTTGTTTTTAACTTAGCAGCATACCTCAACATCAAAATATTACCTCGTATATAAAGATATGGCTCTTATTCACAGTACACTAGCAATAGGACTAGAGCAAAATTCAACAATTGCCAAACTTATTCTCGTATAATGAACTAGATCCACAATACTCTCTATAGACTACAGAAGGGTATTTAACTTAATTAAAAAGAAAAAAATCATGAAATCAGTGCAGGAACTTAAAATACCCAACATATTAAGAAGAATAAAATCCACGACAATAAACAAAACTATATATAAGATATGGAAGATCTGATGCTTTTAAAATTGTATCAGGTGTAAGACAAGGTCATACATTAGAAGAATCCTTTTTTCACCTTGCTTTCTAATATACATTAAGCTTTCTTAATTTAAAAAACTTAAAAAGCGCAGTAAATAGCTTATCCTGATGCAAATAAGCAAACAAAGACAACTGCTCAAAAGTCTAATGGAATTAGTGAAAAAAAGAACAAAGATGGAACAATAGATAATTGGAGATAAAAATAAACAAAAAAGTGCCAGTGAAGTTACACAACTGCTTATTCGAGAAGTTTACAATGTTATTCGAACTACTTAAGATCACTCATAACAACAACGGCGACAAAAATGAGTATTAGGAGAAAATAGGCCGCAAATAAAGCGTATTACGTAAACAGCGAATTTTTAAAAATAAAACTATAAGCATAATAAACAATATTAAAAGGTAAAAAACAGTGATCAGACCGATTATAATATACGGCAAAGACAATAACTAGGACTCAAAAAAAGCAACACACAATAAAGGTACTAATAAGGATGATTATAAAAATTTTACTTAAACCTGTACAAAACGAAAATTAGAAGACAATGTGGTAGATTGCATAAAAGCTGCAAAAATTGGATGGTTAATCTGTAGCGGATTTTATATTGTACGGGTGCCTTGGCATGGTTACCAAGACAACAAAAATAAAAAATATTGAAAAATTATACATATACCAAAAAATACAATGTCAATTTATCAATTTATAAAGTTTTTATTTTAAATAGAAATAGCATTAATGGTGTTATATTGGTGACCTCGACAAACCGACAAACCAGCATACTCACCCAGAAGGATTTTTCTTTCTGAGGAGGAAGTAGTGTATGTTATAAATCTATATATGGAGATCAAATCCTGGCAGATGGCTAAGAGTAACAACAGAATGCGAACCAAGTAATAATAAAAGAAAAGGATTGCCAAGGAATATGTGGAAAAAAGAGGAGAAAAGAATTAGCTAAACACAAAAAATGGAGAAAAAATTAGAAAACATAAGAAGAAGATTTACAAAAATATTTGAATCAAAAAGCTCCAAGGAACACTAGAAAAACCCCATAAAGACTATAAAAGCTCTTTAGATATATTAATATGCAGAGAAAATTATATTTTTTTACATCTTGTAAATAATTTTTATTTTGAAAACAAACTTTTGTGTGAAAATAGTTCAAATATTTCTAGAAAAATTAAGTAAGTAAAACTATTTTTATGAAGCAGCTTTAATCATTATTAGGACATCATTTTTATCTTATCATTAAGTAGTTACTTTTTTTGTCAAATAAACCTAATAAGATGGACATTCCTTTAAAGAATTTGTTAAAATATTCGAATATTGAACATATTAAAGCATTAAATTGCATTTTGTTCATTTTTAATTAAATTACAATGTAAATTAAAAAAACAATAAGTATTTTTTAAATTTTGTAATAACTTATTTATTTTTACTTTCTTTTTGTAGGTTTGAAAATTAAAAAATAAAATAAAATGATTTAAATGAATTTAAAAAAGTAGCTTATTTTGGATATTCTTAAAGATTATTTAGTTGTCTATATATGTTTCATATTCTAAACAATAATCGATATTTATAAGTTATTCATGAAAATTTTAAGTAATAGATAAGCATTAAAGTTTAAAAATTATATTGTTTACCACACTTAAAACATATTCAATATTTAATATACGACAAAAAATTATTTAATTTAAAATGTTATTGCTACTGTATTTAAAATGTGTTAAGACAACAATAAATATAGTTCTTTTCACATTTATACTATTGTTGAACACATTACTCCCTGCATTGCACCATTGCACCCTTACTAAAACCATTTCACGTCAAAACTTTTGATAACATGCAGGAGGTGTTGTAAAACAATATTTTTATATAGTTTGCGCCTAGACGGTCGCCATTTCCACATTAATTCATAGGCAGTGTTGTAAGATGGCGAGGGTTAGATTACTCTATAATCAGTGTTTCGGTCACACGAGACTGGCATCGACGAAACAACGTAAAAAAAAATACAAGAGTAATTTACCTGCAGTGGCTATATAGCTGGAGAGAGCGTAAAACGAGTTATTGGTACCGGTTATAAAACGTTACAAAATTACTTTATTAACTTTATTAAATCGCCAACAAGTTCGAGAAGAGAAGATACGTGCGCTACCTAAGCTCCATAATTTTTAAAACGAAAAAATATATATTAAATCGCCTAAAATGATACTATTAAATATTTATAAGTTTTTTTTACATAAAGACATCACTGCCATTTTATGCCAGGTTGTAATTTTCTCCCGCAGTAACGAAGCAGGTAATTGAGCTTTATCATCAGATCGCGCTTTTAACAGAGTGTTTGAACAAAAATTTTACAATACGCATTCTTATCTACGGTTTTGATCTCGCATGAGCATGCAGTTTACATGTATCGCCTCCATCTTGCAGGAAAATTATAGCAAAACCAATACTGCATTTATAAACATCGGTGCACTTTTGTAATTCCATGTAATTTCTGGATGTTAACTAGAGCAAATTTAAATTGTAGTTATTTAAAATGTTTGATCAAATATATTAGTTTCTTTTAATTTTTGTTATACAATAAGTGCAAATATAAAACCTAAATGAAATAAATTACATGGTCGTTATAAACTTAGTTTTGCATATTTCATTTTTAAATGGTCAATCTATACAAATACATATCGTCTGTGTTATCGATCTTGTCAAAATATTTAAAGTCCAAATTAGCTGAAACTAGTTAGAATAATAAAAGAACATAAAACCGTATAATTGTATAGATTATAGTTACCTTTAATTAACCATTTAAAGAATTATAATAATTAATAATAAAATTAATTAAAAAATATTTTATAGTTTATTAAAATAAAAATATTACATGTTTCAGATTTGCTAATGTTTAAATATAATTTTTAGAAAAAAAAAACATATTATAATCTATAAATCTCATTGCAACTCCAATAAGATGAGAAAATTTAAGAAAAAATCGGAAAATTTAGTGGCATTTATTGTATTTTATTTTTTCAATTATTAAAAAGTATTATGGCTTGTGATTAAACATTACATTTGACAGTTATAAATGATATTTCTTGTCAAATTTTATTCAATTCATTGATCTTATCTTTATTTTTATAATTATCTATTCACACACATACGAATTCCTAAAAGCGTTAAGTGAGTTGTAGTAAACCGCCAAATTTTTATTTAAATATCCAACTAAATTAATTGTTATAATTATTTGAAAGAATTTAAGAATCCGTTATTACATTTAGAATTTTACCATAAAAATAATATTATGTAGTAAATAAATGTTTAGTTATTTTATAAGTTGTTGATTTATTTATTATTAAAATAAGTAAAAAAATTGATATAACAAAATATTATCAATGATGAAGAATATATATATATATATATATATATATGAACACATATTACTAAAACAACCAAGTTTTATAGGTTTTCAGGAACAAAAACAAATGAAACTATGTCAATGACTTTTGCTGTTTTAGCACTGTATATTTCATGTGTACATTTTTTTGTTGTAATTAATATGTTTACTTAAGTTCATTTAGCACCAAAAGACGCGAGAATGACCAAATTATAACAAACAAATCAGAAATTTAGTCAAACTGGTGCTAGTGTAACAACAAAATCACGTGCAAACCAGTCGGTCGACAACTATTGGTTGTCACTCAACAGGCAATATTACACAGCTCAACAACCTTTTTGGAGTTAAAACGGGGCAATTATTGCAGAATATTGCATGGCAAGCAAATACGCGTCTAAGCATTGAAAGAAAGAGACGGTATGTATCGTTTAAAACAGGTTTGCATGTTGAAACGCCCGTGTATGCACGTTTTTACAGCGTGATGTTCACGTGCTAACTATGTTTGTTCTGTTCGTAGACTGGACTTAAAAAGAAATAGAACGCGTAACAACCATCTACTAGTATAAAGTGGAGTAGAAGATAATGTGGGCTAAGGGCTAGGGCAGGATTAGCATGCATAATAAAACTAGAGGTCGCAATACGTATTAAAACTTTTCCACAATGAATTGATTCAGGGTGAAGGGTGGAGAGTGGAGGATAATATTAAAGTAAAAAATGAATCCGGTCGGTCTGTTTGACATACTTCGCTTGCTCTTTTTTTAAATATTTTTTATTAATACTTTTAAATTTTGCGGGTTTTGACACCGACTAACACTAATCACGTAGGTTTTGTTTTCCGCATTTCATCATCTCAAAAGCGCCATCTATCGGTTTTTTATTTTCTTCTAAAGGGAGAAAAGTAATAAATTTGTATCTTTTTTGTGTTTTGGAATTTTTTAATAAAACATAAACTAAAATATGCAGATTTAAAGGTTTACAAATTAATTTCTATGAAATTTTGTTATAAATTTCATAGATATTTTGGTTAGGTTTTAAAATATCGTTCTAAAACTAATTTAATTTAATTTAATTTCTAGGGTTAAATTACTATAGAATTGAGCAATTACCATTCCTTATTTATGATTATATTCAAATCGAGATCGTTTATGGCAATTTTTGAAGGAAAATGTGTTGACAATCAAACGCATTTTTTTGCGGCACAGCTCATTTCAACATATTCCCCAAATTTCAGAATAATATCTTAACAACTGTTTGAGTTATGCGTGACACACATACACACATACACACACACACATAGATACATACACATACATACATACGTTTTTCTAAAAACTTCTTTTTAGACTCAGAAACCTCCAAAACGTATATTTCCGTTAAAATTTCAATTTCAAATTTTGGTATGAATCCAATACTTTTTTCTATATAAAGAAAAAAGTAAAAAAGCATGAAGAAAAGAAAGTATAATTGAATGGATATGCATATGTAAAAAACTAATGACTGATTACGTATATTGTAAAAATGTAATATGGGCCAGCACGGGTGACAATAAGCTAACTAATTATGATTCTTGGAGGAGGTATAAACAGAATACAAGAAATTTACGATAACATCAGTCAAAAGACTTTTAAATAAAAATAGAGAATTCCAATACTTATTACGTAGATAGAGAGAAGAGAAGAAGACAGAGAGAACAAACCAAAAACAACCAGGCTTATGGACTTTTGTATTTAAACAACGTGCAACGTTGTAATACAACGAATAGAGAAACAAATCAATACTATTAGTAAACAAGACAAATCGACTGAAAGTTATGGATGTAAAAGTGTAAAGAAGCACCTATATTGGTACCAATTATTATCTAGTAACAGCAAAGATAAAAACTACAAAAAATGAAACAGAAGACGAAAGGCAGATCACAACTACTAAAGCCACTATAAGAAGTATAATAGGAAACAAATTGGTGGAAAGTGAAACAAAATCACAAAATTAAAAATTAAAAAAAAAACAAAAGTGTCAATTTGGAGGAAAACTTTAACGAGAATTAAAACCAAAAAAGGTTCTAAAAAAACAATTGAAAAAGCAAAGAAGAAAAGCGGAGGATGACTTTAAATATACCTTAGAAGACAACTTTAAAAAAATTAAAAAAATTATAGAACGTTAGAAAACTCAAAAAGTCAAAAAAGTAGCTCTTAGACATTTGAAAGACATACATTCTAACTGAAAAAGCAGAGATAATTGAAAGATGAAAAGAAAAAGCTATTGGAGGAAATACGTTATAACAGTAAAACAACGCACAAAGAAATAGGTAACACAGGCACCAAAGAAATAAACAATAAATCTAAAATAACAATAAAAGATCCAAAACCAGTATTAAAGAAATTCAATGCGGAAAAAACGGGAGACGATAATGCTAAACCTAAACAACTAAAACGCATGAGTAAAAAAGCAGAGAAGTACTACTGAAATTGTTAAACCAAATATGAGATGATAAAATTTCAAAAAACAAATTTGGAAAAATCGTTCCAATATACAAAAAATGACACAAGAAATTATGCCAATCAAAGAATATCGGTAAATTGTATTAGTTGTCAAAATATATTAAAGAATTTTTGAAAACAATCTTATAAAAGCAACCGAAGCAAATAAAAAAGAAACCATAAAGCGGGTTTTTAACAATGGTACACAGAACAAGATCTCGTTTTGACACTAAGAAACGCAATTAAAAAGACAATGCGACTGCAAAGCACACTTTACATATATAACATACATAACTTTTATTGACTATATAATATTAATGAAAAACTACTATGACGGTCTAAACAATACAACATTGAATAAGGGCTAAAATATAAGATCAAAAGAATTTGTAATAACAATCTGTTTTAGGAAGGAGTACTAAGCCCCTGACTCTTTATAATATTTTTGATGATATTCTGAAAAAAATAAGAATAAACAATACAAGAAGCTGCAGATGGGATATCTTAAAATGAAGAATATAGTGAATAATTTTTGCTGTACTAACAGAAATGGAAGAAGATATGCAGACAAGTATAGGCATTTGGAAAACTAAGCACATATAAGATAAAAAAACACCAAAAAGACAAACATAGTGATTATTTGAAAAAAAAAACAAGATATAAAATTTTTATAAAAAAGAACAATCGGATACATTCAAATATTTAAGTGCAATAACACTTAATAAAAGAACTCCTGATAAATAGTTTAATAGTAGAATCAAAACACCAACCTTTCATGCAATTAATAAAACAATTCTTTCAAATAAAGAAATATTAAGAAAATCAAAAGTAAAGTTATACAATACAGATGTGCACTAACAAATGGCAGTAAAACTAACACAAAAAACAAAATGCAAGCAGCAGAAATAAAATTGATCTGAAAATTAGAATGTGTCTCTAGACTGGACAAAATTAAAAAGAAAGAAATACAACTGAGACAAAGAGTAATAAGCATTCCCAAGGAAATAAAATCCAAACAACTAGCTTGGTACGGCCACCTGATCTGGATACCAAACAGACACAACCAAAAATGATATGGTATGATAAGAATCAAAAGATAAAGAATACCACAAAAAACTGGATTACTTAGTTAAGACAAATTTTTGACAAATCACAAATAACTGTAAAACATAATTGAGGATTTATTAAAAAAGATAAACTCAGAACAACACAAAGCAACAAGCAGAAAATATTGGAAGAAATTTAGAAGGATAATAAAACAAAATAATATAATATTGATAGGGTATAAGGGTACAAGAGATTTAAATAGATTATGTAGGTTAGGTTAAATTAAAAAAGTGTATTTGTAAAAAATGTTTAAAATGTTCAGAAAATATTAGGAAATATTGTAAAACGTTTAGAAACTTAAGCAATAATGACCTGTATTTAGCATAAATTGCCAAACATATTTGATAAATTGTCAAGAAATATTTGCAAAAAAAATGCAAATTGCATCAAAGTAAATGTTGAAAAATTTAAAGATTATTAAGAAATTTGAATACTATGTTTTAAATTGATTAATGCTGCGATTGAGAAAAGTTTGCAAAATGTTGTAAATTATCGAGATTTAGCGAAAGTTATAAAATATGTATAAAATGTTGTGAACCAGTTCTGTTACTGCTGAAATTTTGTAGCATGTTTAGAAACTTTTTTCAAAATATTGTGAACTGTAGAAAATGTTGTGAATCGTTCTCAAATCATTAACAGTCAACACTAGCAATGTTTGCAAAATATTGTCATTATATGTAACAAAATTTTTCAAATAGTGTAAAAATCTTGAGAAAAGGCAGAATCGTAAGAACAAAATATTTAGAAATATTGAAATGACTTTGTGTTTTTTTGTTCATTTGTCGTTTATTAGAAGTTTTTGTGCATATGTTCAAATGTGCATTATTCAAAAAAGTTGATAACAGTTTGTGAAAACAAACCAAATAATTTTTACATATTAAAACGTGAAAAATATTACAAAATATTAATAACTACTCTATTGCTACAACAAAGATGAAATGCTAAAACAGGCTAAATAAATCTTTCTAAATAGTAAAATTTATAAAAATATGTTATAAAATGTCAAAAATATTAAGCAGAAAATGATTATTAAATGTATATTATACTTTTTTTCAAAACAAAAGCTTAAATATCAGGAATTATTTTATTTCGTTTATTATTAAATAGCAATATTATTAAAATAAAATTTTAAAATATTATAAATTAAAATAATATTTTAAGTAAGTCAATATTTAATTATTTAAAGAATGAATCTAAAATAATTTTTATTAAATATTACCGTATACTTTTATGAAAATTATTTTAAATGACTTTCATTGGTGCAGTGCTAATTATAAATAAAACATGTAACTTACAAATGATTTTAATGACCAAGAAAACTTTATTACAATTTTATTGATATTCAATGAAGCAAGTAAATATTATTATCAGAGCAACCATTGATGTTATGTTAATTCATTAATTGTGTGACTACATTCCGAATGGCTTGAAGTATCATATAACATCAATGGTTTACTTTCCACATTGAATATCGAGACCTTTATTGTTTCATTACATAGTCATATCTTCAGGAACATGCAAAAGTTATATGTACGTGAAGCCATTGTGTGGTAAACCGATTGTCGTAATGAAGTAAATACTTCTTCTATTTATTTAAAATAACTTTAAGTTGCATTGAAAATCTGTACAATTAATTATATTTTCTATTGACAATAATCAATTGATTAGTAATGCATTAAACAAATACGAAATAGCATAAATACACATATTTTCCAAAGAAAACCAAACTGAATTAATGCATGTGGGAATAATACGCATTCTTATATCAACACGTAATCGTAATTATTAAACCTCTTTATAATAAAGCGTATTAATTAATGATTAATGCAAATTATTTAATGATAGCCACATTAATTATTCTATTGAAACGCATTAAAATAATGTAGCAGCAATTCAAGCCATTATTAATAAAAATATCAACAAAACAATTAAAATATATTATGAACTTACATCTATCATCAAAGTACGTCTTAGACACTCCCACTAACAATTAATTAAACACAACGATTGTGAAATTATTATTAGAAATCAATTAATTGATAACAATACAATTTGCATGTACGCACTGTACTGCTACACGCTGTCAACTAAATCTAATTCCTAGCATTCAAATCAAATTTATTGTCTTATCTCAATGTTAAAACTGATATTGCCAAAAAACTCTTTACGAGCGCGACCTTCACAGATTCCATTGAATAAATTTAATATAAAAACGGGGCTGTTTTATTAAATCGTATTTATATTTAATGCATATTAACATGTTTTGCTTCTTTCCCCTTGTGTTTAATTGGCTTCAACCCCGCTTTAAAATGAATAATTACGTCATTGCTGTATAATTATGCGTTTTATTAAATAAATATTTATAGACATGAATTAATATAGTGCAATTTGGATGCATTTTTATGCAATTAGATTTTTTTTAAACTCTATCAAATTCTCGTTATAATTTGTGTTTTTAAGGTGTACATTTTTGAATGGTATATGTAGCACTACTGATAAACAATTGCAATTATTTGATAGACTTGAAGTAATATATTACAAATTATTTGTTAATGCGATATTTAAGGCTGTTTGAAGTTTTTTCAAAATGGTAATAAATTTAGTTTTGTTAGTTTTTTTACATAGGTTGCATTAGGTGAATAAAACACTTTGTTCGGTGCACTTAAAGTAAAAGGAGTGAACTGCTCAAGCAACTTAAGAAAAAATAAATCAGTGCAATAATTTTAGTTAATGGAGAAGGGACCGAGTAATATTTGACTAATTTGTTACCAGTTAGACTTAGAGATCCCAGGGCACCATTTATTTTTAAGTAAATTTTTTATGGCTACATATGAGTTTCAAGAAGAAAGAATTTGAGGAGTTAGGTTAGCACACTTACATTTTTTTCAAGGTAAATTTAGTAGGACATTTAATAATACTTATAATGTACAAAAACATTTAATTAATAAAATATAATTGTAGCATAAAAAAATATTGTTTATACATTTTATATATAATAATAACTGGCAATGTTTATTTACTTTTTCTATGCAAATACTTTATTTCACACATGTTTATTATTTATTGCAATACTTGACTAAAATAAATGAATATAAAAAATAATTACTAAATAACAGCATAATTTTTAGTTTTGGATTTATACCAAAAATGTGTATGGAACGGTTTTTAAGATATTGATTTGAAATTTGAGAAATATGTTAGAAGTACGCTGTAGTTGTACCGCCCAAAAATTCGTTTAGATTGGTTGAGTTGGCAACACTTGGTGGTAAGTTTTTCTTCAAAAATCGCCATAAAAGACCTCGATTTAAAAAGAATAATAAATGAAGAAATATTATAGTAATTTAACCCTAGGAATTAAATAAAATTAGTTTTAGATGGTTATTTTAATACCAAACTTATCAAAACGCATTATAAAAGTAAAAAAAGAATTTTGCCAATTTACAAGAAAACTATTTATTTAAAAACAAAATGTATAACAAAGTTCCATATAAACGAATTTGTAGATTTCTAAAATCAGCAAATTTTAGTTTTTGTTTTATAAAAAAATTCCAAAACACAAGAAAGATTCAAATTTTTAATATTTTTTCCTATAGGAGAAAATAGGCGACTTTGAGATGGTAACAACCAAACTCACATGATCAGTGAGATTCATCTTTAGTTTTATACTATCCTCCACACATGCCAACATTCTAATTATCTTAAAATAAATTTAAAATGATTATTTTTAACGTAAAAAACTGATGGTAGAAATATATTGTTGGGGGAAAAGTTTTAGTACGCCTCTAGTTTTATTAAAAATGGAAAAAGAAATAATGTGATTTTTGGCATTGCATTTTATTTGCCATAGTTAGGAAAGTATTATAAAATTCTTGCTCGTAAGCAACTTTCAAGATGTTTATTTATAAGTCAAAATCTGTATTTTGATTTTATGATATTTATATTTCTAAACAATGGTTCGCATAAGTATGTGCAACCCATAAACGATTTTTTTGTGTGATGCCCTTTTCAAGAATAAATAATTATTTGTGCCAACTGTATTCCAGAAGTAGTTATATGATTCTTTGCATTTTAAGACCTGTTGTTCTAAAGATCAAAAGCTTCATATTCCAGTTGTTTTGCTTTTACTTGAGTAAGCTCTGCGATGTGTAAAAGGAGTGACCTACTATAGGTTTAGTTATTTAAATTGTTAAAATTGCTTTAAAGTAATTAAAGCTTGACAAGAAATGACAATTTCAGCATCACCTATCATTATTTTCATAGTCATCATCTGCAGTTGTGAAAACCACAAAACCATTTAAGCCTTAAATGAATTTATAGACCGTATCGTTGTACAGTTACAAGTTTAAAAAATTTAATTGTTCTATTATATCTGCGACAAAACCCAAATCTACCATCCAGCAATTCAATAAATATTTTGAAATTCAAATACTTTTCTAATTCTTCAAATAAATTGATATATTTTGAAAAAGTTTTGCCCATATTAAGCCAACATACTTTAGCATGAAGAATAAGATCAAGTTTTTTAGAACGATCTAATAGAGCTTTGAATAGGCAATGTAGCAATGGTAAAACAGAAAGGTAACTATTTTTATAATCAAATAAAACTTCCTAGTGAATAATATAGTGATACGACATACAATTTATCTTTTTTGCAAGGAGCTATAAATCCATTGATATTACAAACCATACATGTTGTCCTATTACTGGCTATGCAGACAGCTTGTGCAAAAGCAAATCTATCGACTTTACATATGATATAAATATGTAGTATAAATATCTTCACCTGTTGTATGTCCTTTTACGGATATTTTCAGTATATATTCTTTTACAGAAAAGTTACTAACTTTTTTATAAAAGGTCAATCATCTACTACAAATCTTATGACGTATCAATCAAAAAAATTGAAGCTTTTGAAAACAGGTTACAGATGGATGCTGTTTACACAGACTTCATAAAAGCTTTTGATCGTGCTTCATTCATAACATATTGTTCGCAAAGTTAAGTGCTATGGGTTTTGATTAGGTGGTTGTGTGTTGGTTACGTAGTTTATTGAGTGATAAAACTCAATGTGGTACAATTAATAACCATATCTCTAAAATTGTAAAAGTAATTGTAAAAGGGTTCCTACTGTGGGCCTAATTTATTTATAATATTTATTAATGACCTATGTCTTGTGATTCTATTTTGTAATTATCTACCATATGCAGATGATTTTAAAAAATTATGTAATATGAGATTAATAGATAGATGACTATATAGCCTTGCAGAAAGATTTAGCCAATATAGCGATGTCGTGTAATATAAATAATATATTTTTAAATCTAGATAAATGTTATTATATTTCTTTTAGTAAATTCAATTGTTCATGTGAAAATGTTTATTACATAAATGATACACCACTGAAAAAAGTTTGTGAAATATCTGATCTAGGTATAATATTTCATGCAAAATTGGACTTTAATATCCACATTAATTACATGTTTTCCAAAGCTAGGAAAATGTTAGGTTTTGTATCAAGATCTTCTTGGGAACTTAGCGTGTTTTACTTTGTACAGATCATTATTACATTCTATTTTAGAATATGGATCTGTAATTTGGTCACCGTTTCAAAGACGAAATAAATTAAAATTAGAGAAAATACAACATAAGTTTGTGAAAATGTTTTTCTATAAGTTATGTATGAGAAAGAATAATATAAATAATCAGATGTTTGTAGAAACTTACAATTTAAGGTCCTTGGAAGATCGTAGATTGTTATCTATATTTTATACATAAATTGATCAATGGACACATAGATTGTCCAAAATTGTTGTGTAGATTCAATTTTAATTTTAATCAACAAAAAATCACGCATAATACAAATATTTTTAGATGTAATCTACATACAATTAATTATACGTGTCATAATCCGATTTCTCGTATGATGAGGGAAGTCAAGACTCTTCAATTTGATAAGTATTTTGAATTGTTCAATCTATCACATAATATGATTACATGTAACTGTCTGCGTATTCGTTTTGATAGATATACTTTGTAATATTTTAATAATTATTGTTATGCTAATGTTTATATTTGCAAATAGTTTTTGTATTTACACATGTATACAGGTAATATTTGTATTTTTTTCTAAAGCCGTTTGCCGTAAATAAATTATTGTTATTATTGTTATTAATTTGCTCAACAAACGGTTTGCAGAGATGCGTAAAGTTTTGAATTTCGATTTTTTTTCTGTGCGCCGTTTATACTTCAGGAATATTCGATTTTTAAAATATTTTTCGCTTGCCACTTTTGTACCAAAGAAGCACAAACGAAAATTCCTAAGCGACAATGAAGCACAAACGAAACACCTAAGAAAAAATCTAAACTCGAAACTCCACAAGCTAACTTCACACATCTGGTTTGCAAGGATATATGTTTAAAAAAGAAATTTTTTACAATTAAAAATTTATATTTAACGTATATTTATTTAAATTATACATTAACATATGTAATTATTTTAAATAATCATTAGCTTTAACACATTCTGTGCAGCACAGAACATAAACTAGGAACAGGTTGTCGCTAATTTCACATAGTATCGCTGCGATGCCGGAACCACCTAAACACGTTTTTTTACAAATTAGCGGGGACAGCGGGGACTGTTATAAAACAGGCGTTTGTTGGTCCAGTTACGCAGAATTTGAGACGCCAAAACTTGTTATGTCAAAACTGTTGTGGCTTGAATTGTGAAAAAATTTACTGCATAGAATGAGTTGATTATTTATACTAGGTCACACTAAAAATAATGAATTCAATAATTCAATAAAAAGTATTTTGACAAGCTGTTCGCCAAATTTAAAATTTCTTTACAAACGGTTTGAGTGCATATTTTAGCATATACCTGCGCATATTTTTAAACTTTTGAGTGTCTATAATTTTCACCTTTAATTATTAGATATTGTAAATGACAGTTTGTTGAAAATTGAAAAGATTTAATAATAAAAGCATAAACACATCAATTACTAAAAAAATATTGTAATAAAATGTGTATTTGTTGATCATTATAATATAATTTTATAAAGTATAAAAAGCAATAAAATAAAAGTAGATGAGCAACGCATTGAATAAATAGAAAGTTGGTGTAATTTAAAACTTGTGTTAAAAACAAACAAATTCAATTTTGAACAACCTAATTCGAGCTTTATTTGTATTTGATCGGAAACGAAAAAAATAACGTTGTCGAATTTTATTGCTTCGTGCACTCTAAAAGCATTGTTAAATTCACTTTGTGCGAACAGTTTGAGGCAACATCACGGAAACTCCACCATTATTTTACAATATAATCTTTGCCAGCGACGGTGGTGAAACTATTGAAAATAAAAATTTTGTAACAGCAAATTTTCACATCAATCATTTCAAATTGAGTTCATATCACATTAATAAATTCTATTGACTGAATTGACCGATTTATTTAAGAAATTTTCTGCCTTGCCGAGTTTATCTTTACAATTGCGAAGAAAATCAATAAAGGCGTCTCATATATAAATTTTATTATAAAAGTAGAGAAAATGATTTATTCAGATTGTTAGCTAGGATCGAGGTTCTTTAAAGTTTGTAATAAAACCACTAATTTAAATTCATGAATATCATTGAGGTAATCGAAGAGCAATCGTTATATTGTGGACAGGTCTAATAAGTAATATATATTTATGATGATGTAAAGTTTACTGACAAATCAAACGACATTTACTGGAGCAACATATTTTTAACAAATTAAATTGGTTTGATTCGTACTAATTTCCTTGTACAGGGTTTTTCACAATGTTTTTAATTTAAGATTCAAGTATTATTGTTAACGGTAAATATAAAACATGATTTATTATAAAAAATACTTTGTTATATGATGCTTTTTATGTATCAAATGCAAATTTTTCATAGTGCAATTGAAAATTTAAAAAAATCAATTTTCCCGTCGGATCAAATTCAAAGCACGTTGAAAGTCGTGACCAGATCAACAATCAATTTTCCTTATACTTAATAAAAAAGCAACAGATGTTTTTTGCCATGATTGATATTAGTAATAAAAATATTAATTTTTAATAAATTATTGTAGCAAAATTATCAAAAATTATATTATTCTATATCAGTTCTATTTAGTGAATACTATTAATAAGCAATTTCTCAACAAAGTGATCAAAGCTTACATGATCAAAGCTCCGTTATAATTATTTTTACATAAATTTACGATATATTGAATAATTATAATGGATAGGCAATTTCATTAATTTTAAACATAAAGTATAAACATAAAATTTGAATTTTATTACATGGTTTCATATAATTTTAAAGCAAAAGCAGTTATAATCAATAAAACGTTAAAATTAAAAATTAAATTATAAAATCTGAAATGAGGCAGTAAAATAATCAATAAAGTGGAACATAATTTGATATAATATATTACGTTACAGTTATAGTTTAAATTAGAGAATAATGCTTGAAGAAATTTATCATCTCATAAGCTATTTATACCAATTGCGAATCGTAATCTTACAGTTGTAACGGATTAGCGTGAAACAATTAAGTAAATATTTGTTCTGAATAATTACAATTTGGGGATTATGTAACAGTTGTAACTGTGTAATTCTCACCTACCTGTCAGTAAGTAACCTGTAGGTTGTACGGGATATGCGAACGGAGCCTCGCGACGCACCAAACTCACCACCGCCACAGAGTGGTGCACGCCGCCTCCACATCCAAATCGATATCGGCGTCGGCGTCGTGACTACCTAGTAGTACCCTACGTCACACAATACGTTTACGTCAATTCTTTATTCCAAAAAACGTCTGTGGAAAATGAATGAAAAAATTCTTTTATGTTATTATTATTCTATTTGTCAAAACTGCTCATATATTTCTCTATTTGATCATTTATACTTTTTAATTATATATATTTATTAAGAATTAAAACAAAAATTTTTTATTGATTCAACTCAAAAACTTATAAATGCAGTATATAATTACTTAAATACAAAAATATGCCGGTAGAAATAAATCCATAACTTTTTTAGGAATTTATTCTAGGTTTTTTATATTACCTTTTCAGTCCACCAAATAATATAAATCCAGTTTGTTTTTGTATTATCGTGTGTAAAAACAAAACGAGAATATTTTACTCATATGAATAATCAATCTGGATTATATTATATTCGAACAATATTTTATAGCTAAAACAACATTGCCAAATAAAATAATTTAATGTTCTTGTCATTCAATTTTAATAGTTCCAAAAGCACGCTTCTTTTATTTTATATCCGGAACACAAGGTTCTGAGTTGATTCATTCTATGCATCACTAAGATCGGATAGAAGTTAGATTACACAAGGTATTATTTGATTTATATTATGTTATCGTTGTAAAACGAGGATTTGGAGGACTAAAGACCGAGAAGTAGTAGAAGAATTTGAAAAAGTGAGAATGAACACAATGATCATTACTGAAATAAAGAAGAAAGGAAATGGCACAGAGATGATTGGCGAAGTACTGCACTGCTTTAGCGGAGTCAAAAAAGAAGAAAAAGCCAGAGCAGGAGTTGGAATTCGAGTGAAGAAGAAATGGATAAAATTAATACAATCATGGGAAGCTGTAAGTGAAAGAGTAACAACAGTACACGTTATAATAAGAGGAACACCATCATAGGAGTATATGGACCAACGGAAGATAGCACAGTGCAAGAGAAAGATAGGTTTA
>JARJEC010072338.1:0-13500 GCA_030264575.1 Tachinus sp. AB-2021 | reverse complement strand
TTAAATAGTACTCGCCAACATTGTAAGTCAGACTAACAGTATAAAATAATACTAAACGAAATCATTAATCTTCAATATTCAATAGAAACTATTAATAATATAATACCAGGAGTTAAATAAATAAAAAGAATTAGCAATATAAACAATCAGTAATTAATTGATAACACAAAATAAATAATCATAATTTCCATTTTTATAATCTTCTTAATTTTTCTAATGCAGATGAGTTTTGAATATTATGAACTTTGCTTATTAAAAATCCAAAATTCATATGATGATAGTTTTTTTATCTCTTGTCTTTAATTTCTAATTTTCTAAAATATGGAGATTTAATTCAATATGATGTCCGAATATGCTGGAATTCAACAATATTCATTCAGAAAATTATAACATTAAAACTATACACATATAATAAGAAAAGTATATTTTTCAATTTATCTTATTCACAAACCATATATACATTTTGACATATATTGATAATGACACATAGATGTCGAAATATACTTTCTTTAGTATGTTTGTGGAGTTTTAATCTTATAATTATCAGAATGAATGAAGATTTAATATTTAAGTTTTAAGGTTTAAATTTTAAATTCTTTCGACTTTTGACTTTTATGATTTTTAAATTTCAATTATAAACTATCCGTTAGGCGCCCTTCTTAGAACAAACTTTATTGTACATCGTAGTTGCGATTTAACCAATTTGAAATATTATTTAATTATAATACTTAGACCATTAATTTGTAGGGTAAATGTCAGTTTCTATTTTGGACACACAAAAAATACTAGTAACTGAATGGGCACTTTAAATACTATACTAAATAATATCAATTAATATATTATTGCATCATGTATGCACTAAATTGTAATGCAGACTGCGTAATTTGCATTTTGCACTACCCTGTAATTTTGTTTTAGATTTTTTTATGTAAAATTTATTAAAATTATCAAAATATGTACAATTATTGAAAAAAAGTGCGCTTGAACCACACAGAAGTGAAACTTTTATTACAATTTTTATAAAGAAAATTAAAAACCGAAGGGAATCGAACCCGGAACCCCTAGCATCGTAGACGTTTCAAGCGCTATCCCACCGTGCATTGATATGTATCTGGCACTTTCAAATTTTATTAATTAATCAAATCAAAGTGAGTAGTTGTGTTCTTGTAAACGATAAAGGATATGAGACTAACTGTCCAGAACAACCAGACATTTGTCAAATTCGATTTGTTTATATTGATTGTTCTATTTCAATTCTACTCATCGATTTTCATCTTCTTTTTTTTGCGCCAAAGTTTAATTTTTAATGCATTTAATGCGAAGGACAGAAAGTATAAAATCGATGAGTGGAATTGATATAGATTCTCATGACGCTAAAATTGATATAGATTCTCGTGACGCAAAAATTGACCTAAAAAAATCGCTCTCATAGAAGTTTTACTTCAAAAATTATTAGTATTTGTTTTTAGCTGTGATCGGAATATTGTAGATAATATGCAGACTTATTTACTTTTATACATATATCACCTTCTTTTAATTACTGCAGTCCAGGCAGTTAATGGTTTCTATAATTTTAATAATTCAACATAATACATTAGTTTCAAATTGACCTTTTCCTCTATTATATTATATAATAATAAACAATTATTTTTATTAAATTATTCATAATCTAACGATAGTTTACCAAAATTTATCCTTTATTATAGCAACTAATAACGCTAATTTGAAAGTAGTGATTTATTTCCACCTGCTTAAAATTTGGATGGGTTAACCGCAGCGTGCAATAATTAACGTAAGCGCTCGCGTAGACCTGCTAATTAACGCGTCTCCTCTTGCATTAATTTTTTTAATAGTTACGAGTTGATATTTGTGGTCTATGTTAGACAAGGTCTGTGGTTATTAGCGAACTGCATATTGCAGATGTCGATGTTGTTGGCCATGACCATGACATTGATCCGACCTCTGCAGGTATCAGGTGCATTCTATTCTAAATCTGCAAATTACACTCTACATCTGGTCGCTTCAGCAAAAAATAAATCTTTTTCCCAGTAACGTTAGATTACACACGCAAGTTTTTGCTATAATCATAATTTGATACGTGATTTAAATTGCACTTTTTTAACTTTAAAAATAATATGAAATGAAATATTTTTAAGATTTAATAATTACAACAAATGCAGAATATAATAAAATATTGACTCGACAATAATAATAATCTCCAAAGGCGCACGCATATTTTCGTAAAAGTATTATAATATATAAAACAATATTGCTACAAATGATAACTTAATACTAACAAATATATTTTTGCATTATAGTAGTCAATATGTTATTGTAAGACAATTTCAGTTTATCCTGCAAACAAGTGTAATTAAAATTGTCAGACTATTATTTTGTAATAAACAGTTTATTAAATTAAATTCACATTAGTAATAATGACATTAAAAGTATATTTTTGTAAATATATCTAAATTAATAAAGTTTTCTTCTATCTATCTTCTTTGTATCTATCGTGCATACAAAATTGATTAATACATATTAATATTTAATACAGAACGCAGCCGGTCTCCTTCAGATTCCTAAACCAGACCATCTAATTAAACACACATAAGAATATTTTAATAATAATTTACTTCATTCATACAGCGGCAGCAAAGAATTTGCATTGTTATGCAATAATGAGACCATGCGGCTCGCAATAGTGTATGTTTTATTAATGTAAAATTAATAATCATTCAAACAGGTGGTTTTACCTTGAGGACGTGAAGTGCGAGCAGTGATTTTTAATGTATCGGCATAAAACAAGAAAGGTTCTTCTTCGTTTCAGAAGATTTTGTTTGGATATGCATTTTGCTACGTCAGTTTTGAGAAGTTGACAGAAATTGGTTAATGTATTCTTGGTGTGTCGACCTTCTAAAACAAAATAAAGTCGATGACTTGTTCAGCAGGCGACCTTCCACTTTTTCTGCGAACTTTCATGTTATCATTTTTATTTCAATAATAAAACTTCTGCGTATGTTATGTTATTATTGTAATTGCTCCATTAAATATTTTTAATATTATTTCATATAACAATAAATGTTTTAATAAACTTTGTTAAAACATGTCTATTTATATGTTGCAATGTGTTTACTATTAATTACTTGTAATTCTGATATAATTACAAATATGTTCCGATTACTTTGAAGTAATATTGGGGATGAAATGTACTGTGAGATGTCAAGAAAATATAGCCCAAAAACAAAAATGATAATTGAACAAACAAATAAATAATGTTATGTTAATTTGCCGGTAGAACTGGTAGAATCAAAGCGCAAAGTTGGAATTGAAGGATTCCCGTACGCCTGAGCGAGTTTCCATCGTGGAAGTAGCGAAAACACGTGCCGCAATGAAGCGAGAGAAAATTTCCCTTAACAAGCATCAAATTACAAATTTTGCAATAAATATATATGTTATGGTAACTGGAAGTTGTCCTTAAATTACTTACGGTCACTACATTTGATTAAATTGATCATCAACATCTTTAGGAATTCATAGTGATATTGAAAATAATAAAAATTCAAAAAAGTGAGCCACCAGAATAAAACTTTTAAAACTACATTTTTTTATTAAATTTCTATTATAAATTAAATGTATGTATTAAATTAAAAAATGAGTGTAATTGGCCATCATCTGATATAATTTATCGAGACATCACAAAATTGGCAAAGTCACTGTAGCTACATAACACATAAATCTATTAAATCTTAAACTGCAGCCGCCTAAAATATATTGTGATTACCACGGGTGAAATACTCTTTGCAGTCATCGCCTGATGGTCGTTTTCGGGCCTTGATAAATAATTAAGTATTACGCGATAATTTTAGATATAGTAATTATAAAACTTCACAAAAAAATTGCTAGAAACTTGAAGAAAGGTTAAAATGTCAATAGAAATGAGTTTTCGATTATTTTCAACTGTTAAATAGTTTGCCATAAATGGCTAAAAGTTTAGAACATTGTTTGGCATAAGTGTGTGACTTCGCTCTTTTGTACCGGAAAATATTAAAAAATAGCAAAACTGTTAAAAATAAAAATTAATTATATGATATATGAATTTAGCATATATATAAATTAGCAAAATGTGACCATTATATGTTAGTAGACAACTGCCCGCCTTTTCAATATTTTTCAACAAAATAGTCAGAGTGGTGGGAGGGCGAATATTGTCGAAACTGTTGATTTATTAATTTGAAAAATGATTAATATTGGACCAGTAGTTTTGATTTTAATAATCCACCCTTCCGGCTGCTATGTCACCAAGAAATTGGATAATGCAATGGTTGGGTGGGTGGACGGGTTACAAACTTAATAATGATTGGACAAGTAGTCTTTGCCATGGTAACTCAACCACCTACCAGATTATTGCGTTATTAAGAAAATAGACAATATAATATTTGCTTGGGTGGGTGGGTTACTAAAATAAGAATGTCGCGTGCAAATATTTGTATTTTAGTAAGCCGGGAGCTGCACATCTGCCGCATTATCATCCATGATAATGCCACTCTGATTGTTACAATAGCGAGGAACATCTCAAATGGTTATTAGGCGGATAATTTTTACTATGAGAAAAATGCCAGGAGTTTTTACTATATTGAACCCGGATTTCCTTAAATTTTTATTAACAAGCTGTTTTTAAGCTTTTTTACAACAAAATATTTGTGAATTTCCTATTTACCTAGCTTTTTTGTTCATTATCAAATGGTTTTACTGCGTTTTTTACATTTATTTTTCTAATTTTTATTAACTTTCAAAGTTATTTTTATTATTTTGGTTTTTCTGTTATTTGAATTGTTTTTTTATAATTTCTTTTTATTTGTAGCGAATTTGTGTAATTGTTATTTTTAACTGTCATTTTTTTGACTTTTTCCCCTACATAGGGAAAAAGTATTAGTTTCAAAACATTGAAATTGAGATTTTAACGGACACGAGGCCAATTTTTCTTCAAAAATTACCATAAACGGTCTCCATTTGAAGAAATTTACAAATGAAGAAAGGTATTTGCTCAATACTATAATATTTTAACCAACAAACTAGAGGTCGCAATACGTATTAAAACTTTTCTCCCATGTGTTGGTCTAGTATAAAAATAAGATGAATCCGTCCGGTCTATTCCATATACTTCACTTGCCTTTATTTTATATAATTTTAATTTATATTTTTTAATTTTGCGGGTTTTGACACCGACTGACACTTATTTCGTAGGTTTTATTTTCCGCATTTAACCATCTCAAAAGCGTCATCTATCGGTTTTTTATTTTCTCCTAAAAGGAGAAAGTAATAAATTTTAATAAATTGCAAATTGACATTTTTTTTACATTTCTTATGCGATTTTATAAGTTAGGTATTAAAATATCGATCTAAAACTAATTTAATTCAATTTTTATGGTTAAATTACTATAGCATTGAGCTATTGAACTACCTTTCTTGATTTGTTATTCTGTTCAAATCGAGGCCGTTTGTGGCGAAGTTTAAAGGAAAATTAACCACCACGAAATGAATTTGGCGGCACAACTAGAGCTTACTTCTATCATATTCCCTCAAATTACAGAACAATATCTTAAAAACTGTTAGAGTTATGCGTTACATTCAATACTATTCCCTATATAGTGGGGCAAGTAAAAACGTATTAGAAATGTAAAAAAAAGTTTTTGTCAATTTACAAGAAAACTATTCAACTTATTACAATTACAAAATTTCATATAATAATAACTAATTTGTAGATTCTAAAAATCTGTGTATTTTGGTTTTTATTTCATTGAAAAATTCTAAAAAATAAAAACAATTTTAATTTATTACTTTTCTCCATATAGAGAAAAATCAAAAACCAATAGATTGCGCTTTTGAGATGGTCGAATGGTGAAATCAAAATCCACGTGATCATTGTCAGCCAGTGTCAAAACCCGCGAAATACGAAAATATAAACAAAAATTATATGATGTCGGGCCAAGTTAAGTGTGCGAAACAGACCGACCGGATCCTTCTGTACTAGCGCCACACGCAGCCGCGTTTGGACAGCCAGAATGACCATATTGGTCAAATTTATACTTCAACTACCTATGCTAACTTTCCATTCTATTCATCATTTCCAATGTGTTTGAATTTATAATGATTCATTTCAACGTAAAAAACGGATTATTTTGGGAAAAGTTTTAGTACTCTTTGCGACCACTGGTTAACAATTATTTTATGTTCTTTTTCAAATGCATAATTTAGCATAACATTTAAAAAAAATCATTTTTTTTAATCCTGTAAAAATCCAGAAAATATATACGTACTCCATATTCTATTTAAAAAGAAAGTCATTGATGAAAATTGTTTAGTTTGGAATTTTTGTTTTGGAATCCGTGTGCGCATTTTCATCTTTTTCGTAATTTTTTTCATATCCTTTACCTTACCTTTTTTACAAATATATATATATATATATATATATATATATATATATATATATCAATATGAGTTGTCACTAATACTAAACTTGTAAATTGGACAAAAATGTAAATTGTTGAAAAATGGCTAATCTGTCTGATCGTGCCACAATGTTGTAAAACCCCTTGCAGTCTTTATTTTTTTCTTGAAGTTTTTTGTCTTTACCTTCATATATTATTGATAAAAGTTTAACTTGACAAAGCAAAAACTAGTTGCAAGACAAGATTTGAAATTTGTTTTTATTGAATTTGTATTTTCGAAAAATAAATTCAAGAATATTTTAACACTAGTCACTTTGACTTCTCATTTTATTTGTCTTTGACAGCTAGTTTTTCTTCATTCTTTTCATTACATATCAATCTTTTAACACATCTATTTCTAGTTTTCAACGTCTCTTCAGATTCAGCTTCGTTTCTTTACCATTATTCACAATTTTGCAATTTGTAGTCCTTACGTCGGAGTAATTAGTTATTCTGTTCTTCTATATGAACTATCGTTCTCTAAGTACCGGCATTATTTAGATTCATTCATATACTAAATACCTCTTTCTTGGCTTTTTTTCTATATTTTTATTTAACTTTTATTCATTTTATTTGGAAATGTTTACAGTTGCTTCTCTGTCTCCGCCTTTCCTTAACATATTTCTAACCTTTTTATACATATCCGTACTTTTAACATCTTTTTATTATTATGCATGCTGATGGGTATTTGTTAACCGCAGTGTCTAGTTTTATTGGTAATACGTTTATATCTTTATTTTTTGACGTTGAAAACATAAAATAAATAAATATATTCTTTGCAGGAATTCTTACATTTTTCACAAAATAATTTGATTTATTCTTTTAGTTATTTTTGTCACTGCCTTCCATTGGAGTTCTCTTTCAATCTTCATCAATATCTCTTGTCTTTTCATTGGTTACCTCTACTTAGTCTTTTTAACACGAATTCTGCGATTTTCAAAGTTACTCCATACATTCTGAGCTCGTTTTCTTCTCGGTTTATCCAATATTTTGATATTTTTATATTAATTCCCACATGTGAATTTTTAAATTTTTTTGGTAGCACATTCTGTTTTTTAACTACAATGGAAATGCAGTTACGTTTGCAGATGTATTTACATTGCATCTAGATTTATTTACTTGCATAACCATCTCTCCGTAATTGTATTTTATTCTACTATTCTATTTCCTCTTATTTATCTATTCTGATTGTAAAATCTCTCCCTCTTATATTTGGTTTTCTATTTGCTTACATATTTGCTTATCTCGCTCTTTCTTCATATTTTATTATTCTTATTATTTCCTGCATTTTTCATTATTAATGCTGAACGATGACCAGTTGGGTTATCGGCAGCTACCAATCCGTCATAGAACCACGTATAATAAAATGCCGAGAGCCGCGTAGTTCAGCGCATCACCGCCGATCTGCCAGATATGCGATGTCCTTTAATCCGCTTTATCTACGCAATTTTAATGTATAAAATTTGCCAAATTTTTGCATTGATAAGGCGTTAGTTACTATATGAGAAAATGTTTTCAACTTTGTTTGTGTTGATTTGTCCTAAATGCAGAAAAATTCGCACTGAATTTATTTCGAGGAAAATATATATTACAATTTCTATATCCGGCATGAGTCTTTTTCGAGAACTATCGAAATATTGTATGGATGGAAAAATATTGTTGATCTGATACAAATTTATTATTTAGGAATCTGTTTTGATTTTTCCCACGACCGGCCACCATTAACATTGAATTAGATTGTACATGCTAGGAACTACACCATAAAAGCAAAATCCCATAGATTCCGGGTGCTGGATGGTAATAAGATCACGATGACGGTATTACGTAATCACGACACTTTAGTGCGCGTTACCGTGCAGTGATTAATATCTATCGTGTAATTGTTTAGCCATGGCCTTCAACCTGCCTCCGTCACTCAACCAGTAACGTTTCCTGAACATCAAAATCTCCCTCCCCTCACAAACCGCCGCTCATCTACTCTCTGGAAAGTGTGCTCGCGCAATTACACGCTCTTTTGGTGGGTGTAAATACATTTCCGCGACATTCAAGGAAATGTCACATAATGAAACAGAACATAAATAACTATGAAAGTAAAATAATAGATGAACTAACAAAAAAATGGAATAATATATATTTATAAGAAATTTGGTTTCTTAGAAATTAATTCAAAGTCTGAAAATTAATAGCTATTACTATTATCAGAGCTTGAATTTTGAAAGAATTTTGATCTTGGCTCTATTGTTTGTTTTCTTGTCTCTTTCGTTACTTATATGCGAAGAAGCATAAAGCAAGAAATATTGTGTTGTATTTCACGATTGCGGTGGGGAACGGTGCGCGCAAGAATGACTTAAGTTAGACGAGGAGGAGGCGACTGAGGCAGGAGTATTAAGAGTCAAGGCCGGCGATCGCTCCCGGCACTAAAGTAGACTCGTTACAGTCGTCTAGAAAACAACTTGGGATGGGAGTACTACTCCACATACACAGTACTCTTGTTTATTACCAACTCCACTAGATCAAGATATGAAACAATTATTCAAATGGCTTAATATATTCGGTATAATTTATGTTTATTTGACGATTGTGCGATTGTAATTGCGTTTTAATACTAGTATTCTGTATGCGAAACAATTTATTCCAATACAGACGATTAATGAATTCTTATTGCAGCCTACCTTGATGTTTAACGATGCATGTGTGATATACATATTTCATAAATCTTTTATATATTTACTTTTCTTGCAAAAATTACTCAAATTTATTGATAACATACCGGAACTTCAATTCGCTCTAATCAAAATCAATTTAAAGTTATAGCAAGTCAATCCAAAAATATAATTATTTTCTAAAATTCATGTAATTATGGCATGCTGACATTATTTCCAATTAAGTATATATAAATTAAATTGCATCCAGATATTATTTTTTAGTTTGCGGTTTTCTAACCCAACCTAACCATATTTATGACAAATTAGTAATTAAAGAAGATTTTTATTGCCATTATTAAGTAAATATGAATATGAAGTAAGTTCAGTTTGAATCATTATATAAAATCCCAGCGACCTTAACAGTGAAAATATTCGACTGCAACAGGCTGCCAACCCATCTCGCTCCCACCGCCAGTATCCATTGTTTCGCTTTTCATATGAATTGTTGATTCCCAGCACGCGTTCTTCGGCCTTCTTCAGCGAACCGTGATGGCCGCAGTCGGGCCCATTCCTTTTCATTTGTTTTTTAGTGTACACTAAAGTCTAGTGCATATTTATAAGACCTGTTGTACTTTTAAACATCATTGGTTGTAATTATTTATATATCAAATATGGCTGGCTGAAAAATATCGAAGAAGAAATATTGCGGAAAATTACAAAAGCAAGACATCGTTTCGTTCGCTGGCAATCTGTGGCTTAATGTAGATATAATCTGCCATAGAATTCTCGTTCTCAAGGACAATAGCTTGGTTTCACTTCGCGTGACGTACTTTTGTATTAAAAAAGAGGCAACAACAACAGAGTACAACCTGTAACTAGTATTGTTGATTAGCGCGGTTACCATCTGACAAAATCCTTTTCTACTATAGTGGGAAATGTTCTCCTCTCAATGTCATATTTAGTTCGCTGACTAGTCATCATCTGTTTGCGTAAATAATTTGTAGGTGTGAATGTATTTTTCTGTCTTAATTATTAAGTGATTCATGACCTTCATGACCTCACTTAAGACAAACCGATAAAATATGTTAGATATATAAATAAATAATTCCACAAACATCCAACGTTCTTGGTTCCGCCGCACTTGTTTTATAATCGGACATTAAATAAAAGTAAAAATACAAACTCGCCTGACTAGTTTCCATTTTATTATACAACTCACTTTTACGGCACAGAAACTAGAACTGATGAGATTTTATTAGGCTATTTACTGAATAAGTGCGGGTTGATGTATATGGAATGCAGTTAGTTAGTTTTACAATTAATTCAATTAAAGCATGAATTGCTGAATTTGTTCAACTTATATATTTAGATATGTACTTAATAATTTCTCTCTTGGAGTAATCTTTTATTGAACCTAATTTTGCGGCTTTTTAACAATTTATATTCAACAAGAACCATAATATTTAACAAAATCAGATTTAATGATTAACCGAAACATATTTACCATCTATTTCAATGATGATTAGACGAGCGAAGAAGAATCCAGTCTTGACGGCGACCGCCAAGTCATAAAAGTTGTCTATTTTTCAACGATTGATTGACATAATAGTAGTCAGTAATTGTTTTTGTGAAAGAATATGGCGGATGAAGAAGTGGTTTTCAGCTTTTATGGAAGATTAGATGACGCTCAATTTGTGGACACGCATTATAGTGGCGGAAGACAATATAGATCTTTCGGTTCATTTCGACTCAATTGCAATGTGGGTGAGGTCAAGTTGAGCCAGATAGACTTTGCTGTTGATGTTTATTTGACAGTTGTCGAATTATCCACCTTGAAGTTTTTAGACAACATTCTGGTTGTCAATTTCGTCTTCTTTCTCGGCTGCTTAAAGTGTATGATCCTCATAAGTTGATGGTTGACCGTTTCCTTCTTCATTTGATAAGTTTGTATCACCCAATTTAAAACTTCTTCAATCTTCTCAATTTTTCAACTTGTTTATTGCTAATTGTTTTTTTATCAAAATTACTGCTGCATTTCGACGTATCTTGAAATGGTATTTTTAGTTAATGTTAATAAACCGAACAAATAAAAATATTTTTAGAGTATGTTTTATTTATATTAACCAATAAAATCTAGTAAAAGTTGGTAAACTTAAATCAATTATTTGTAATATGTAAATTGTAAATATTTTTTTTAAGTTTTATAGATTTTAACCGAATTTATCAAAAGAAGAAACATGTAAATTAAAACTTAAACGCAACATATATAATATTCATAATCCCAAATTCACTAATCATTATTACTATAATACTAAATAGAACTAATTTTGTAGTTAACACTTTTTTCTTATTGCTTGAGAATCACATCCGAATTCCTCATTTACTCCATTAGCGGGTTATTGTGTCATTTGGATGGATGGGACGACTGTGAATGCTCAGTTATGCATGCATACATATACGGGGTGTTACTAAATAAAGGCGAAAATTTTCACTGGGCTATACTTTAGGTTATTTTAAGAAAAAGAAAGATATGAACATATGTTTTATAATCAGTTTGTTACAGAGTTACATGGTGTTAAAATAAAGATACTTAAAAATGGAGAAACAAATCAAATTTATTTGTAAATACAATTAAACAAAATTGTTCTAAATTCTGCTACTTTTATTGTCAGTGGATAACTGATTAATTTATTTTTTTTAATTTCAATAGTTTTTTCATACCAGTAATATGAATAATTACACAAATGCAGATATATGCGAACTCAGTAAGAAATTCTGGACATATGTAAATAGGAACTTTTTTCTTGGAATAATTTTTCGCACTTCTTTAAGCCACCATGTAAAGTATTAATACTAAATACTAATTAATACAAGTATCTATAATTGTAACCATCATTAATGATCGTTTATTGTACACCGTACAAACCCAAGTGAGTTTTCATCAAAACAAATGCACGCGCACTAAACGTCATCTGAAAGATTTCGAATATACGCACAGTGATGGACTTCTTATGTGAGATGTGAGACTTATTTTGTTTTTATTTTGTTCACTGTATTAAACAAATGTTTCACGGTGCCGCAGCAATTCTAAATTTTACTTAATCCAACACGCACACAATCCAAAACAGCCAATAGAAGCAACTAGTTGAAGGTTTACATGCACTTCACGCAACATGATTAGTATCGGGTATAATAAATAAAGAATACTTTACGAACAATAAGATGGTTTGGTTGCAACTTTAACTATTTACTTTAGCAATATTCTTATTTGTTGTTTGTAAACCATTTTTAATTGATGTAAAGTGATTATTATTTAATTGTATTTTATAAAAATACCCATGACACGGAATCGCGTGGAAATACCTATACTATTTTTAATAAAACAAACATTATTTTAATGCAATTTATTGACACACATTTAAATAAATTAGTGAAACACCTGTGGAGAGTGTAGATGTAAGTGACAAAAAAAGATCTTGTTTATATGGATATTTTGGTCACAATTATCGAACGTAAAATTTGATAGTTCATTAGTAAGAATCTAGGCAAACTTCGGTGGGTTTTCACTAAAATCACAAAAGTTTCACTTAGGTATATTGCTGCCATCATTGTTTGTTCAAACTTTAGATTTTCTCACATTGGTCAAAACGTCTTGAGGCTATTTTGTGGAAGCAATGTAAAAATATGTATCATGTTGGCACATCACCAGTTAAAATTATGCTTAAAATTTGACTAATTAATAGTTTAGTATATAATTAGATAATTTATATTAGTAGAACAGAGTTGGAGGATTAACCGAAAAAGTGTTGCAGTGAAATCTCACATAAGCGTTTATTAGTTGTATATTTTTAAATGAAAATTTAACAAATTCTCTCTAAATTTTTGATATAATGGATATAGTAGGGAAGGAAGCAAAACAAGCAAATAACTTCAATTAAATTAATAAAACGGAATCAAAACATTTTAGAAAAAAAAGTTTTATTTTTTTTTCTTATTACTGCTTTTTAAAGCTAACCAATGTTTTTTCTTTTCGGATTTTTTTTTTCCGAAAATTAAATAATTTTTTTTATTAAGAGTGAAAAGCAGAATTTATTCTAATTTCATCGTAAATTAAAATAACATTTAAAAAAATAGTAACAAAACACATTTTCAGAAAATGTATTTTTTCTCGAAAGCAAACAAAATCATTGAAAATCGTCAAAACTTTCCAAAAATATTTTCTTGATTTTGTAAACGAAAATTATTAAAAAAAATTAAAAAAATGTATAAGAATAAGAAAAGGATTTTAAAAAATTAACTATAAATTGTTACATATGAAACGCTATTTTTTTATATCAAACATAATATTTGTTAATAAAGTCAATGTG
>JARJEC010072328.1:0-10099 GCA_030264575.1 Tachinus sp. AB-2021 | reverse complement strand
TCGTGCTATAAATTATAGATTTGCTTATGTTTCGATCTGGATAAATATCGACAATTTCTCTTTTGATTTAGCCTTTTTACATTATAATCCCTTGCTCATACTTGAAGGAAAGATAGAAGACAGAAGGGGCATCGGACGTAAACAGCTATCATGTTTCAGGAACATCAGGAACTGGACCGGAATAAGAATGTTTGGCGACATATGCCAAACAGCAATAAACAAAACTTTAACAATCATACAATGAATGATAATTCGCCAACGCACATGGGTGTAAGGCAACAGAAGAAGAAGATTATAAACAGCTTGCAAAACTTCAATTTTATAAGATATTTTCCGAAGCAAAAACAGAAACACTTTTGCAATTATTATTTAAATTACACTACATTTTTTTCTATGATTTGCTTTACTACTTTCCTTTTTTGACGATCCGTTAGGCATCCATTCTGGGATCAGATGCCTGTTTTGGATGTAATTGTTTACCACTTATATCTCTATTCTTTATTCGCATCCTTTGGTTGGTTTGGTTTTCAAGTTTTTCCAAAAATTTTTCCAAATGCTGGCTACAAATTAATGTTTTAAACGTATAAAATCAAGAGTTTATAAATTCGAATTTTCACAAATTTTTCGACAAATAGCTGCATTATTTTCTTTTTTTTTGTAATACTGGAGGAAATTGTAGTTCAATTATTTTTTATAAAATATTAATAATTAATTATCTTTTCAGGTATGTCATCCACAACAATATCACCATTGCTGAATAATAAGAGTAAGTTAAATATATTTTAAGTTACTCTCTTCGTTCTGAGACAAGTGTACTATTTGAGTTTTTTTATCAAAAATATTAGATAGAATGAATATTAGTTAAACTTACACCAAAAACTATTTTGTCAGAGTTAATAAATGTTAGCGATTATAAAATCTTAAGTCGCACACTTATTTCCGGACCGAGGCAGTATTTTTTGTGTTAAAATTGTATTAATATTAATAAACGCGAATATTTTTCACTTATTCGTATGGTACATATAAATCAAATGTTTATTTTGTATCTATATTTTGTTTGCCATTTTTTGAAATTATTTTATTTTAATTAAAAAAAAAGTAGAATCCAAACAGAACACCGGATTACGTGCCGATATGTGAAATTGAATTTTTATCGAACTGATAATGCATTATTACCAATTTAAATTAAATATTTCCTATTCAATGATGTTTTAATTATTTTGTTATTTATACCCTCCAAAATTATATTAAAATCTGGTGAATATTTTAATTAAATGAGCAATCCTGATCGATTTAGTAATCGGGCATGAAAATGACTGTTTCAATTATATAGTCCTAATTGGACGAGGTAGTAGCAATACAGGTGTTATAATATTATATATTTTAATTAAAAGCACACTGCAATTTATAAGTTGGGGGCTGTAAAATTGTGCAACCTCATTTCGGTGCCAATAAAAGTTCATCAAACGATAATAATTCTTCTTTAGGGTCCTGCAATTAGAGCAACACTGCAGTGTTTTTTTTTTGCTTTGTTCGAATAAATTTGTTGATATTATCGCGATTACTATAAACGGCGCTGTGTTTATTTGCATAGATCTTTATCACCTTAGTATTTACACAGCGAAATCGTTAATATATTTAAAGTTAGTTTAGTTAAAATTTATATTGAAAATGAGTGCATTGCGGGTGACAAAAGCGGCCATTCTTTTTAATTTTCACACGGAACGTAAAACCGTATTCGATTGTCATAATGGCTTTCAATTTTGGTTGTCTGGTTCTGCATTGTGTAGATTTAATCATACGATGACCAGCTTGAGTGTATACTTGTGTTTCAATTTATCTAACTTTATACCCTTTTTATGTAGGCGATGACTTTGATAGAAACGCGCCATTTATTAAATGAAACAGAACACTGAAATGGGAAATAGTTGTAATTATTTGCGTCATTAAATCAAAAGATTTTTTTAGAGTTATTGCATCGGGTTTTATTTAGCAGTTTGTATAAGCATAATTTAAAATTAACTAGAGCGATGCCATTAATATCAGTTATAAATAATCTGAATATTGAACTACCGTAAATATCAATTGCCATAATTTCTAAATTGTCATCCTGCTTCATTCAATCTCAATTTATGAATCTATTTTGTTTTTAATGTAATAAATTGGTTTTAAAAAAATTTACTTCTCTTTCTATTTTGGTCACGTTGAATCATAATCTTCAGATAAATAAATTTGAACAATATGAATGAAAGGAAATTTTTTTAAATATAATTTAATTTACTTATTTTTGAATAAAACTTTTATAGCGCGGCATTGAGCCAAATAAAATTAAACGGTACTTTAGTGAAACAATCTGAGAGGAAAGGGTGGGGATACAGGCACTATGCGAATGGGAATTATAGTTAAGAGCCTCTTTGAATTATTTTTTTTATTCTGGTCTATAACAATACGCATACCGCACACAAACCACAATAGCCACTGGGACTTATTTGTTGAACTGTTCACGTGCACATCACGGATTATTAAGTTTTCCAGATAAATTTCTGGCTTTTAACACGTTCACTGGGGTACATATCTCAGGGGTTATGTATTACGTACAACTTATATACGGCAGTAATATTTTCAAAACTACCACAATCTACGATTGCAATAAAATATACAATTATTAATATATTTAAACATAGCATGTAGCTGTTTGAAGCTTATTCAACTTACTTCATCTTATACGTGATATGTTTGATTCACATGTCCCCGGCGATATGTATTTATGTTATGAAAACCAACCTAGATTCTGTCTATTTTTGTTGTAATACAACTAATTCTAATGTTAAATATGAAGTGGATTCCAGTGCTTTCTTTACTTATGTTTATATTTTATTTTTGTATATATTATATTTACTCCTACTGCGAAAATTAACACCTTGCTCTAGCAGAGTATAGTTTATATAACTGTATAACAATTTCTAGCAAATAATCGAGAAAATTCAAGTAATCTTTGTTGTCGATAAGGACTTTATCTTTTAGCTTTTCTGATTGTTAAATTTATTAGTTCTATATATGAGAGAGATAGATTGCAATTAAATTTACGTAACCATGTACACAGCAATGTTGCATAAAATAAACATTATTTACAATTGACATCTACTTAATTAATGATTAATTAAAATATGTATTTATGTCTATTAAGGCAAATAAAATTATTCCCACTCTATTTTTATTCACCACATTCACTTTTCTTGTTATATTTTTTTATCCAATTAATGTATTAAATCTTTTTTTTTTCGTTGTTATTGTTACGCGTCGCAGCACTTTTGTGGTTGGGGGGCTCTTAACCTCGTCCTCGTGGTTGGCATCGTCATATTGGTCGTAGTCGCCATCGGAACAGAGTGCCCACGGTTTCGTGAACTCTGCCGCAGTGGATGTCCTTTTGGGACCCTCTCCTGGACTAACTCGTTCCACGTCGTATTAATCTTGTCCCTTAATTCTGGTTACTTGATATTGACTTAAAAATTTCCTTTTTAGTTTACCCAATTTGGCGAATTAAGTTCGTCTTATGGCTATTAAATCACCAGTTTGGTAAATTCTGGTCGGTTTTCTATATTTATTGTAAGTTTTTGGGTTTTTGTCTTGTATTTTCAGAATTTGCTATTTAGCTACTCTTCGTCTTTGTCTTCTCTTCCATGTAACTATGACGGTACTTTTTTTGTATTAGTTCTTCTAAGCCAAAGTCACTGGGATGACGCATCTGGACTCCAAACATCATCTCGAACGGGGAGGTATTGATGCTCCTTTGATGAGTTCTGTTCATTGTCCTTTGGACGTTTTCTACGAATCTGTACCATCTCGACTCATCTTCCAATGAAAGTTTCGTAAGGATATGGATTATGGTTCTGTTGGTTCTGTCCACCTGACCGTTATGCGGGCGACTCCCGCGGTGATGTAGATCTGATCGATTTTCGCGGTTCTACAGTAATGTTCAAAGACTCGTGAAAGCGGTCCCTCTGTCTGCTATGTTGCGCCTCGGATTTACGAAAGTTTGTTTTTGCATCTCCAGCTTAACAATGCTGGTGGCTTTCTGGCTTGTCACCATTTTGGTTGAGTACAACTAGGCGAATTTACTAAATCCATCAACAACTACAAAAAGACACTCGTATTCCTTGCCTGTAGCTGCCATTGGGCCAAGATGATCAATATAGTAGGTGGTAAGTATTAACTCATTTTTGCTGATGGGGCTCAAGCATCCTTCAGCTCTCCCCGTCTTCTTTTCAGACAGGATGCAGGTGATGCATTTTCACGCATTCTTCAATCCTTTGTTGCCTTCCAGGAAACCAAAAATTTCTGAGAACCAAGTCCTGGGTCTTCTTGATGGCAAAGTGGTCATTATTTTCGTTCATTATTTATTATCTTCAGGGTTATTATCTTAGGTTCCAACCTCTTTGCAATTTTGGCTTACATCTGATCTGAAACGCCCAGCAATGTCTTAATCTCACATCTCGATAGAGCAACACGTAATCTTTGTAGGTCTGGCCAGCAGGTAGAAGTTTTCTGACGACAAGTAGATGTTCATTTTGTGACTGGGCGATTCCACTGCCACGATCAATTCGTTCTTTACGACTAGCATTACGCTGTTTCGAGAAAAGTGTCGTCATGTTTCTTTCGAGTACCAGATCGGTGTTTGATGGTATTATTGAACTCGTTCAACAATATAGCCCACCTCGCGACTTTGGTACATAGGTCTTGTTTCTTCATGGTTAACGCTAAAGCTGAACAGTCAGTTGCAATCTTGAATGTCAACCCCAGGTGAATTCTAAATGTCAGTAAAACTTAGATAACAGCGAGAACTTCCAGCTCGTAGCTGCTATACTTACGGCTTCGGAAGTTATTTCTTTTGTAGCGAAATCGCTCTAAATTCATCTATACAGACGTCGGTATGCAGTTTGGTGACTGCAGCTACATCGTATATCTCCAAGACTGGTTTGATCGCCAACATTCGATCACATTTTCAAAGCCTAGGTTTTCTTCATCTCCAAAGGTAAGTGGTCAAGTTGCTAAGGGGTTTTGCAAGTATTGAGTTATCCTTAATATATATTCTAAAGTACCCTGACAGGCATAGAAAGCTTTGGACTTGCTTTACCGTGATGGGTATAGGAAATTTAACCGCGGCTTCCATTTTTGCTACCGATTGTGTTATCTTTTCATTTCCAATCCGATGTCCCAAATAGTCGGTAGTCGTTCTCTGGCACTTCTTCCATTAGATTTTCAGACCATACTCCTCTGCTGTCTACACGACTTTGGCCAATCTTTATATCGCCTCCTTTTCATTTCTGGCAAGCACCACCAAGTTGTTCATTTAGGTCAGCAGGATTCCATCTTTGATGAGTTCCCTAAATACCTCGTTTATGAATCGCTGGAACATCCACGGCGAGTTGCACAAGCCAAACGGCGTTCTCGTGAACTCGTACTGAAGACTTTTGGCGTTCTTTATCAATGGGCACGTGAAAGAATCCATTTTTAAAATCCAATGTTCTGAAGATACTGATTCCCTGTAGGCGATCCAATTGGTCCTTCACTACATGTTTGTTTAGTCTTCTATTATCTTGACAAATTCTTACTGCTTCACCCTTCTTCTTCACCAATACGACTGGACTAGCAAACTCCGACTGGCTGGATCTAATTATGCCTTCTGGTAGCCACTAGTCCATTTGTCTGTCTACTTCGATTTTTTCCGAGTGTGCCAACTTTCTGGGTCTGTGATAAATGGAGATTTCACTCTTTAGAATAATATTCATTTCCAACGAAGTCTCTTTCGTCTTCTTAATTGGATCGTAAGTTTCGTTGACCGGTTCATCTCCTTTCTCCATTCAGTATTACTGACGTGACCCACATCTAGTACGGGTGTTTTGCATACGATGTTTAGTATATGTGCCTCATTAACTGGAAGGTGGTGGTGCTCTATTCATCACCATTATTCCACTTGCATCCATTTTGCTAACGCCGTTCTTCAAAAATTCTTGGCCGATGACCATAGGGATCTTCAACGCATTGTTGGGTACCACGTAGACCTTAGTGCTAATCACGACAGTATAGACTTTGATGTCGACTTGTAAATTGTACAATGAGTCGCCTTTGCTACTTTCAACACCAGTTAAGGTTATCCTCTCATTCTGTACACATATCGATCCTAACGCCAGAAAGACATAATGTTTGATTATATTGACGTAACTTTTGGTATTAAACAACGCAGGTATGTGCTTGCCATGTATGTTAACATCTTTGACAGCATAGTTCTTCTCGTGGTTGATCAGCATGTTGCTCTTAGGATTGTTGGCTTTGTTATTAGATGCCCCTGCATTGTGTCCGAACTCCTTATATATATAATTGGATTATTTGTTTTTATTTTATCAATTGTTTTTTTTTATTTTAAAGAAAAATTAAAAAAAAAAGAAGATAAATATTTTTGGCAACCATTTTATTAGTCGATTAACATAATTTTTAAGATTTTCATTGCTGTCTAATACAAATTAATTTCTATTATTCAACTACTGCTGAATTGCGGCAGAACATGTTAAAAAATATCTATTGGTAAAATTATTTCCCGAATATACGATAAATTATTTGGTAATTTTAGATTTGTTTATATTTATTGAGCGTTTATTTTTTACATTTTTTTTAATTGTATAAATCGATTTGTACTGAGATTTGCCTAGCTAAATATTACCCATTTCATAGTTGTTTGAGTTTTGTTTGCCATCTATATGTTTATTAAACATATATAAAAATTAATGATCAGTTAGTAACTCTCTTAACTATACAATAATGTAATTATTACTTATTAAAAAATTTGAACATTTCTATTTTTTAAATAACAACTATAAACAACCTGGCTGAATTTATTAATGCTGTAAGACTGTAAAGCAAGCTCTTATTTTACAGAAAGAGCTTGATTTTTATATCTACCAATTAATGAATATATAAAAACAAAAGTATAGGTAAAGGAATAACGGCATGGAAGAAATAAATAGGGATAGGATTATAAAGGACCGGTACGGTCTCTTAGCTCGATTGGATTTGCAGAATTATCCAGATTAATCTATTCAGAAGGAAACAGCTTATAGAGCTTTGTGGACTGACTAACGAGACCAGAATTCGATCCTTTTGAGCCTTTTTGCAAATTTGTTTTTACTTTATTAACATCGTATGCCACAGTTTTAAATTGCATTGTGTTTAAAACACGTGATTCCTTGAATTATATGAAAATGTAAAGGTTAATTTGTAAAATCTATAAGAATTTATATATTTTATATGATTAACAAAATTGTAAAATGACTCCTGGTAAGCAATAAAAATAAGAAAATAGGCATTAATAAATAATTATTTTAAATAACACTAGTATTGTTTTCCAAAATAATATTATTTAATGGTTTTTAGTTTTGCTACAAACTTACATTGAAACTGACTACAAACATACTAAATCTATTAAATCGCGTTATTTTTTAATAATTAATTTATTAGTAAAAACAGTTTTTATCATTTATCATGTTGTTAATATAAATAAATGAAAAACAGAATAAATAAATTTTAGTTTAGAACAGCCAAAGTAAGTTTTTTTATAAAATAAATGTATTATTATGCAGAGTGCAAAACAAAGTCTAAAATGAGTTTTTATTGCACAAAAATCCATTTACTAAACACTAAAAAATAACAACATTAAAACCGTTGCTGAACAAGTTACTGTTCTGCGTGGATGCATTGTTTCATTTACATAAAACTTGCATCACTGGAAGCTAGAAATTCTTGATTAAAGTTTAACACATAACAAAAATATATATTCAGTGTACACTAATTGTTTTAAAAAAAATGTTGGCATCGTTGTCGGAAATCTTATTTTAATATGCAACTACAATTTTATAAGAAGTCGTTTCTAAATAAACATGCATCTTTATCTTATTAAAAGGCATTATTTCCCGACTAATAATTACATTTATAACTTTCTGACACTGGTTTACGTTGATATTTTTTTTTTATTATTAAAGTTACTTGTACTCAATTAACATGATTCGGTTCAGTAAAATACACAATTATATGCGTTAATTTAATTTACACTTTGAGTTAAAATGATTGTTGCTGAGCAATTAAAATGATAATAAAAAGGTGACAGAAACAAATTGAGGCGGACAACTTTTTAATAAACTCCCCATAAAGCTATATAATGAAGTGTAAGCTTTGGGGTTGATTTATACTATCACATTTAGAGAAAAGACCTTCCATCCCCCCAGCATGCTCGTCTTTAACGGCGGGTATCTAACAAGGTATATAACTTACATACCTGACTTTTGCAATGAGACCATCGTGCTCGTCCTCCAAATTACGCGAGGACATTGTGTAAAATCGCTAGGAATAACTACTTCCTCTATTATACAAATGTTCTTCACTCGTACGTGACAAATATTAGAGAGAGGAACATGAGCAAAGTAAACAATTTATTACACTTAATGGCCGTATTACGTTTAACTATTTTAAGTGCTAACGGTTCTAATTGTTATCGATTAAATGATTAATTTAAAATTTGTGTTAACAACATATTATTTTGATTATTTAGAATAATCAAGTAAACAGTTCGACAATCAGTTCCGTTTACCGATTTGATTGGATTTTATTGGTTCAGATCTTGTTCCGGTTTAAGCATTTTAGATTATAATGGTTTGATAATCGGTCCAAGCCAATCGGTTTGGTCCAGGTTTTCGCAGTAAAACTTCTTTACGCTTGCAGTAAACTTAACAAGGTGACGTAAGCCAAATATTAAATTTTAATATTAAAATTAATTTATTTAATTACAATTAGTTACAAACTGGATTTTTTAAATTTTGTTTAAATAAATTGTACATTTTAGTAGGTTTTTTGTTTTAATTTTTATCTTCAAATACGTTTCTCTAACAAATCGCCTTTTTAAGTAGATTTTAATATCAAAAATTGCAGTTTTTCTGTCATATCTTGAAATATTCAATAAATATTTTCTCAAGAGTTACAAATACATACTTTTTTAAAGTATATTTAGAATGCAATTTGAGAATTTTATTTGAAGAAACGGTAACATGCTGGACTTCGTTCATAGTTAAAGCCAAAGTTTTTTGTAACCAATTATAAATTGTGCCTCTTCAATGCCCACAAGATCTAAACTTTGTTATGTTTTACTGATGTGAAAACTTCTATATTGAAGTGTGAATCTGAAAAAGCGGATATTCTAAAAATGTAACAACTTGAGGGGAGCGAGTGGGGATATCGGCAGTGAGCGAATGGTAATGAGTTAGACTGGGGACGCGTTCATTACCTGTATCATTTTAAAGATAGTTCTATTACATAGAGAAGAATACGTCGATAAATTGACTATTGTTTAACCTTTCAACATACAAACCTTTTCAAAAATATCCTACATGTGCTATTGAAAATCTTCCAATGCTCTATTACTAATAAATAATTTCGTGAAACTAAATTCAAAGAACTTAAAATTACAAATTCGGCCAGTTCTAAATTGTATGCTCTTACAAATACACAAACCTAACAGACTATTGCGACCTATTGTATACGCCTGACCATAAACTGTCTAAATATATAGCTAATATTTTGAACAATTTAGTTCCCACTTTCCAGTACATTGTAATAAATTCATTAGAAACAATAAATATACTTAAACAATTACATATTCACTCAGATCACATATTAATTTCCTTAGATTTAGATTCCTCTTTTTACTAATATTCCGAAAAAAAAACATTTTACATATAATCAATAAACGATGTGATATCATTTCTCAATATACTTTAAACCAAGATCTATTCGAATGTTGAATGGTGGTTGCCTTTATACATATACGCGTCGATTCCTATAGCGCTTCTATTGTCAAACGCTATGAACTAAAATATTCGCCAACCAGTACATATTTTTCAAAAAATCATCATTAAAGCGTCCATCCAATTTTTTTACACGTCATTTGTCATTTGTGGAATTATATATATATATATATATATATATATATATATATATATAGTGACTGCTATATATATATATATATATATATATATATATATATATAGCAGTCACT